>JASAMX010009224.1:0-38920 GCA_030248175.1 Microlaimidae sp. YZB2_3 | reverse complement strand
AATCAAATGAAATGAAATGAAATGAAATGAAAATAGTTTACTCTCATAATTGTCATAAAATATAACAGAGAAGGCAAGCACAGGTATATGTAGATACAACTAACGCACAAGCCCTACGGATACATTTTACAGTACATTGATAAATCAAAATTATTAAGTTGTTTACGAAATACACATAATTTTGGTGATTGAACTATTTTTACATTAAGATTATTCCAAATTTTTATAACTCTTTGAGAGAAAAAATACTTTCGACAATCTATATTATATTTTTCATTCATTTTGAATTTTAAATTGTGCCCACGAAAATAAGAAGTATTGTCAATAATAAAAAAATCTGCACATTTTATATCAACCGTATTATGAACAATGTTATAAACCATACAAAGGTCGGCTTTTAATTTTCGTATTTCTAATGATTCAAGATTTAGTTTCTTAAGGCGGGAAGCATAGCTGCGTATTCAATGTTGCAACGTCGACATACAACTCTTGTATAGTACTTCTGTATGCGTTCGATTTTGTGGATATCGTTTTAGTATACGGATTAAAACCTGAGTGTTATATTCTACTAAAGGTCTTAGGTACACAATGAATGCTTTAACTAATACATCACTGTTTTTGCTACAAAAACAATGTAATAACAACCCTACCCTAAAAATGTCTTAGCTGCTATTTTTGAACAATGAACATTTTAAGCTATAGTTAAGTTTAAACCAAGATCTCCAATCCTTGTAAGTTTAGCAATTTTTTATTTGAAAGTGTGTATGCACATTCAGGTATTGACATATTACCACTTTGAAAATATTTTACACTTTGGAAAAGATACAGAAAGCTGCCAGTCGCTAGCCCACTTTGTAAATTTTTTTAGGGATGAAACAAGATCTTGGTTATTACCATTTTTCGTGCCTGGTAAAATTTACCATCGTCGGCAAACATTTTTATCTTACAGGAACCAACAGTACAATTAACAATATCATTTACGTATATCGAAAACAGAAGTGGCCCAAGGACCGAGCCTGAGGGACACTCCTGATTTTACCTTTTGTGGTTTAGATAAATGGTCACCGACAATGACTGATTGCGTTCTGTTAGTCAAAAAACTTTTTATCCAATTAAATAGTTCATAACGAAAACCATATGATTTTAGTTTGATCATCAATTTAGAATGGCATACTGAATCAAATGCTTTTTTAAAATCAATGAACACAGCATCAGTACGCAATTTTTCATTTGCCGCTAAAGTCCATTCATTTAATGTTGTAAGCAACTGTGTACAAGTTGAACGTCTAGACAAAAAACCGAACTGTTCATCAGTAATAAGCTTATTTTTGAAAAGGTATTCTATCATTTCATTGGCTATTATTTTTTCTTGAACCTTACACATTATACATGTTAAACTAATTTCCCTATAATTTTTTCATGATCTGAAGCCATCCCTTTTTAAAAATTGGGCTTATTTTTGCGGTTAGCCAAATCTTTGGTAAGACCCCAACTTGCGTACTCATTTCCTCTAAAATCTGCATAGGATAAGCAATTTCAGAATCAATCATTTTAAGGAAAAAGGCCGGAAAGCCGTCTGGTGATCGTGACAATTTGTTTGGTAGTTTTTGTATTGCTTTTATTATTTTATCATGCGAAAATGTTACTGTATGAAGACCAATATTATTTGGCACTTTTTAAGGAAAAATTGGGTTTTTATTATTATCGTCAGTAAACACATTTGCAAAAAACTCGCTAAAAATTTCGGATTTTTCTTTATCATCCATAGCATATTGGCCGTTTTCCTTTTTAATCGGAGGAATACAAGGTTTATTTTTTGTTTTAGAATTTGCATAATTGAAAAACGTGGTTGACATTGTTTGACTCGATATATACTTATTTCTTTGTCTTCAAAATATTTTTTGACAGCATTATCATATTTTTGGCAACAGGACTTATATTTTTCTTTAAATTGCGGATTTCTTTTTTTTTTGATTTTCTTTTAAATTGCGGATTTTCTTTTTTTTATGGCGGGATTGCGCCGCGAGGAACCAAAAACACTTGGGTATAGTTCCGCAATTTTGGCGCTTAACTGTTAACCGCAATCTTTATAGTGATTATTATTATTAAACTTTAATTATTATTTTTTTAAAGTTTTTGTAACAATTTTTTCGCACTAACGATTTAAGATTAAAATAATACTACAAACTGCATTGGTGGACATCAAGAATACCCCAGAACGGTTGAAAAAAAGCTTGGTACAATGGCAAGAAGCACTAAACTTTAAAGCTAAAATGAACAAATCTTATTGATAAAGAAAGGTACAATAATAGTGATACAATGAAAAACTTTTATTTATACAACAAAGGATTCAAACCAAAGCAATTTACAAGGCAATTTACCAATTATTTTACTTATTTAGTATTTGGTAAAAAATAAAAGGGTGATACATTGTAATTTAAAACCAAAAAAACTTGATCTAATGTCTTTGTCTATGAAGGTTTAGTCTACAGCTTTAATCTGCCTATATTGTGTACCCTTAAATATTTGTTATTATTGTTATCTGTTATTATTATTGCAAACTTCAGTCTGCCTATTTTGTATCTGCAAATTTTTGTTATTGATAGGTTTACTGCTAAGAAAAAAATAAAATACTTCATATTTTTTACTAACATCTTTTAGTTGTAGAATTGTCAAAATAAAATAAATTGTACCTTCTATTGTTCAAAATTATTTGTAGGCAGAATTGCTTGTGACACCAGTGGCTCAGCAGAAAGAAATTACACCATTTGCTTTTGCTGTTTTTTCTATACTTATGTTTTTGGCGCTTTTAACAGCTACTCAGTTAATTTTTTCCTAGCAAATAGATCATGGTATGTGTTTAAAATTTTACTCATTAAACTATTTCCATGAGACACTCTTGTGTAATTGTTATTTGTATTTTTTTGGATGGGTTAGCTAGTGCAATAACTTCAATAAAATCAGAAATAAACATTCATTAAGGGTGAATCCTGGCAAAATTTTGAAAAAGAAATTTTTTTTATAAAAAATTATACATTCTAAGAAGAATTTAAAGCTAATGATAAAACATGTAAGTATTTCAACAAAAACTAAAAGCAAATAATATCTAACTGACGTCGATAATTCCAGTACTGAATCGACTATTTACCAATAAAACACCATTCAAAATCTTTCACGAAAGCGGTTAAATAATAAAGATTAAAACTCATAATTTGATTATTATTTATCAAATTACTTAATTTGGAACCCAAACGCAAATTTTTCAAGGTCTAAAGTTGATTATTTTTTGTATATTTTGTTAAAAGTTGGAATTAAAGGTGCGGTATACTAAATCATGGTGTATATTTTTCGCTTGGTTTTTGGTATCAATCGATGCGTCAGGTTTTACTGAGTAAAAAATTGTATTATAAAAAAATTAATTTTCAGCGGCTGTCTAGATATTATTACTTCATTATTCCATCGATTTTTTTGCCGCTCAGTCAGCCAAACAACAGTAAATATGTACGCCCGATGAGAGATTAAAAAAACCCCTGCCAATATTGAACTGAACTCAAAATACATTAAATTGTTTATTTAAAATAAAACATTATAACTGCAATCTAATAAATAAAAAGACACAGAAATTAGTATATATAAAAATTTCGCATTTTTTCATAGCAAAATTTGCATATAAAATATCTTAAATACAACTGAATTTTTATGAGAAAGAATGCGTTTGCAAAGTCCAACGTAAGCAAACAAAACACACCGTGGCTGGTGTTTGGTAAAAAACACAAAAAATATCTGAAATAACCAAGCAATATTCTTGCTAATATCTGGACAGCCGCTGAAAACTATTTTTTTGTGATACAATTTTTTACTCTGTGAAACCTGACGCATCGATTGATACCAAAATCCAAGCGAAAAAAATGCGCCATGATTTAGTATACCGCACCTTTAAAAAATTCTGCGTTATTATTTGTTTTTAAAAACACGTTATAACCAAACAACTTTAATTGGTCCACTTATGTCTGCCTGATTTTCGCGGTCAGCAGATACAATTCAAATATATACTGTTAAATGATGTATAGTTTTCCTAGCTTTTGGAGCCGTTATAAGTGTGCCGTTTGTGAGTAAATATTCGCGAAATTTCTAAGGTTGCCTTGGGAGTGAAAAATAGAATAAATGTTTGTTTGAAAGATGGCGTAAAGGCAAAATAATAAAATGTCAAACATTTTTATACCAACCTTTAAATCCTTGCAGTGTTTTAACGCTAGTAACACTAATCGAAACGTTGGTATAAAAATATTCATCATTTATTGTTTTCACACCGTATCTCAAACAAACATTTATTCAAATTATGTGTATAAGTAAATAAGTAAAGAAATTAGATTTGCTTCTTGGCGTTAATATGAAAGATTGGGTCAAAATTCTCATAATACTCCTAACTGCACTCTTTTTATTCTTTACCACACAAACAGTACAAATGTTATCTGTCAGAGTTATGTTGATTTTATACTGATTGTGAGTGACTTTTTGTGTCACAAAGAACGATGTGTTGTTAAGGTGCGGAACGCCCGGACGAAATCCCAAAGAAAATCATGGACATCCAAGCTGCCCAAATGGATCCGGATATAGCGGAGAACACGAAAGCCAACGCCCCTGTTGTGGCTGAAAATCCTGAAGCGGGAAACAAATGGCTCGCCACACTTAAAGTTGGTGATTTTTTATCGTATAATTTATTTGTTTTATTATAATATTAGTTTGAATAACTTTTAATAACGATTTTAAATAGGATATGCCTTCACTTGATAATAAATAATTCTCTAATAAATGACAATATTGTGGCTGGTAAACAAACGTAGCTGCAACAGTGTGCTCACGTGACTAATTTAGACACGCTCACATGACTTTCATGCAGAGAAATTTTTTCGTTCACACAAGATCAGCAATTTTTAGAAAATGCAATGCAATTGTGAAAAATTATAATTTATAAATCAAATTTTAAGGTTTCTCCTTTTAGTTTATACTGCAAAGCGTTAAGTAGTAAACCAATAATTGTAGAACATAGCAAAAATTACGATATTTTACTTACATAAAAATTATATTTTAGAATATCCAACTGTTAAAAAATTCGACAAATTGGCAAAAGGCAGGAAACAAATGATGTTTTTGTTTATAATTTATGTGAAGAAAATTCTAAAATTATAAAAATCATAGAAATCAAATCAAAAATTATTAACAGGAAAATAAATATGTGGTTTTATGAGGGTACGACCTAAACACCTCTGTCAAAGCGACTACGCCTTAACTGATTGCGCCACGGCACCATCAAACAATTAAAAACACTTATATAAAAAAATACTCTGTATTAAATTGAATCTAATTGGGTGATAAAGCGACGTCATATTTTCGTAATTTGAGTGTTTACTTAATGGGGGGGGGCATTTTTTAATCCAACGAACAACTGTTTAACCACATTGGGTTTACCTTTAAAATTACACGAGTTTGTTTTTGAAGTCTTGGGTCAATCTCAACATACATATTTAGGACCATTTTTTGTTCAAGAGAATATTTTTTTGTTTTTCAGTCTTGGGGTTAAAAAAAGACAACTTTTATGGAATTTGCGCTGTTTTTATAATTTGTAGGAGTAATTTAAAAAAAATGTTTTTTGCAAGATGTATAAATATTATCCTATTCTTTTTTATTTTTCACCTCCGTATTTTCCGTATTATAATGCCAGCGGTTATAATCTTCTATGTTAATCATCTTATTGTTAGTGGGTTTTGGTGTTTGAGTCGGTAATCTTTTTAGCAATATTGCTGGTCAATTGTCCTTTAAAAAAATTTTTGGTGTTTGTTGCTTGGAGAGCCGCAGTTTTTATGTTTTGTTGCGTTGTTTTAGGTTTTTGTTAATTGTTTATTAGAGTTCTATATCTCAACATGTTAAAAAACGAGATATATAGATAAAAAAAATTCCGAATTTACTTATAGATGACCAAAATCTAGCTTGGTAGAGTGTTGACATCCAACAGTTGATATATTACCAAAAATTAAAACTTGATCAATTACTATTCATAACATTACTATCAAACGATAATATTATCACATAATATAGCGTGCCTTAGTCGGGACTCATCTCAACACCTTCAGTATACGCAAGAAGAAAGTTCTGACAATGTGCCAAAACCTCGACTTTTAAAATCCTTTTATAATGTTTTATTTCAATTTTTTTATATACCTTTTTATTTCTTTTTTTTTTAACTTTTAATGATTAAACTCAGTTTTATTTTGTGTTTTAGTGTTTCAAATCTCCCCATTACGTGGGTTTCCTCATTGTCATGTGGTGGATGGGTGTAGGCGTAGGTCTAGTCTTCTCTTTCCTCTTTTGGCATCTACAGGATTTGAGGGGCGGCCCTACTCTTTTCGGTATGGCGTCCGTCATAAACCACGTCTCTGAAATCGGGGCCTATTTCTTCTCCTTCCGTTTAATCAATCGATACGGCCATATAAAGGTAAGTTTACTCAATAATTTTGCTAAGAGGAGAAAAAACCGTTAAAATCAATTTAATCTAGACAATTCGATCTAGTTCAAACAAATGCGTTGTGTCAAAAAAACACAAAGTTTCAAAAATTAGGATTCCATAGCTATCAAAAAAGGTTTATTTTTGTACACTTTTCCGTAAGAATTAAGAAAAATTTACAAGTTTCTCTCTTAGCGTATTTATTGACAATCTATACTATTTTTATCAAAGATACGGTGAGTGCAGTCGAATGCATGGAAAAAATTATTTTGAGTTAATTTAAAAAAGAGATAAATAAATAATTTTAAAAGTATCCAACTCCTTTCAATCGAATTATAGATCCGGAGTAGAGCTCCTGTTTTTGGAGCTCAGGCGATGAGCACCCTCTTATGCAAATTTGCTAATTATACTAATGCAATTATCATGCTAATGCCAGAGGTTTTTAGATAAAATATTTAAAATTTGACAGTTTTGTTAACAATATTAAAATATACTCAAAACAAAGCTTTTTTAATAACCGTTGACTAATAAACCCAAGTCAACATTATATGTGTTTCATTAATTTCATAAATTTATTTTTAAATTATAAATTACTACATTAGATAAAAATTATTAAAATTTTTAAAAAATAGGCAAAAATTAAACGTCTAATTAAGCCATTAATGTTATAAGTAAAAAACAAAATTAATTTTATTTCATAAATTTATTTTTAAATTATAAATTACTATATATAATTAGTTTTATTTTTTACGTATAACATTAATGGCTCAATTAGACGTTTAATTTTTGCCTATTTTTTCTAAAATTTTAATAATTTTTATCTATTCTGCAGCTTTCTGCCTTGTACACCTGAGTTAAAAATAGTTTTTGTGTTCAATTTTTTTATTATTTTCAACTCCAGTTTTTGTTAGCCACAAAGAATTTTAAATTATTTTGATATAGGTGCTTTACATAGGACTTCTTTGCAATATGTTGCGGTTTCTTTACATTAGCTGGTTGAGCTCACCATGGTGGGTACTACCTTTTGAACTAATACAAGGTAAATTTAAATTTATATTTTTAATCGTTTTTTACACCATGCAATATAAAGTTGCTTCAAAGGACCGAAAACATATAAGATAAAAATAATGGAAAAATATGTCATTTCATATATTACACAGACAATTTATTGTATCAACTGAAACGCGCCCTAAAAAGAGAGCATCCTAAATAGTTAATTCACTTGAATGTTTTAATGGTCCTTTTTTCTGTTAGGGTGGCTTATTTGGTGCATTTAAAGGCGGCTCTTATTACGGCGATCCCTCAATTTATTTTCTGAAGGCTCGAATTTGAGCTCACCTTTGTTAGGAATTAAAAGTGTCTGGGTCTGAGTCATACATGAAGTCACTTTATTTTTCTTTTATTTTAATATAGTTTTGGTAAGACTACGCCAGCAAGGAGCTACACCATGCCATTAAAAAATCAAAAGTCAGTTGTGCAAATTAGTCAGTTAGTAAAATGTTTTGCGGATCGTTGATTATATTTATATCATACACAAAAAAACACAAAGAAATAATTCTCAACTGAAAATACCAAATATTGACATTTAGTTTTGAAAAGAAACGGGAAAGTTTTATTGTTAGAACCTAATCATGTGAGAAACCCGATGTACCTACCATATAACTGTTTCATCGCTTACTTCTTTTTCTCTTTCTTCTTTATAAAATCCTAATCGATTTCCGGAAAACCGAGAAAAGATATGAATTTCACATCAATTCAAATACAGAATGAATCATGCATAACGCGTATAAAAAATATGTCAATTTAACATCTGAAAACAAATCAGTCGTTGTAAAAGAAAAAGAAGTAACCCAGGAAAATCTAGTATTTATTGGAGAACACCAATTAAGTTGTCCAAATTTGACGTATTTATAAAAAATGTTTGTATTGATCACGAAAACCATAGTTAATCAATCAAAGTCACATAAGGAATAATTTCATACAACCAGATTAAATTTGCATTACATCCTTTCGAATTTTGAGTTTAGTACAATTATGGTACACTCACTGTATACACGGTGATTGTTTTTTGGTAAAAACTCAAACTCCAAAAGATGTATTGCAAATTTAATCCTGTTGTAAGCAAATTAATCCATATGTGACTTTGCTCGATTGTTACTCGGCGTTTAAAATACAAAAATCAGAAGAAAAAGAAATAATTTACGTTTTAATGAGTGGGCAATCTATTTTATATTGCAATAATAGCGTAGTATAGCACTATTATGTACGACAAATTATAGTTAGTAAATGATAAAACAAAAAATGGTTTAATTTATATTTAAGGATAAACAAAAAGCATATAAAATAAAATTTAAATCATAATATTAAAAGCAATCGGCGTACGATCGTCCCCTGAAAGATTTATACAATAAATCCTGTTAATTCCCTAAACATTACAAATGTTATGATGGTTATGATAATATTATTTTTATGTATATCAAAAATTTATAAAACAGGACGCCCGTTTGTTAAAAAATTTTTGATCATTTGCTACTTTCGGTGCACTAATTGCTACTTTTCTCGTTCAAAAAAATTTTGGTTTATTTAATACTTTCCTCGCAAGAGAAGGGGTATTTAACACTGCAAAAAACGAATGTTTTGTTAAAAATTTCCACACAAAAAATTAGTAAAAAAAACGGCGGACTGTTGCTATTAAAATTAAATCTATACGACTTTTCGAGAAAAATTTTGTAAAAAAATTCTGTGTACAGCGGCTATACTGTTAAGTCATGTATTCTTGCTTAATATATATTTAGATGGTTTTACGAGAAACTGTTTAAAATTTAATATTGTTTTCTGTTGTTTTTTAATATAAAACATTCGTGCAAAATAGTTGTAAATCTACGAGAAAAATAATTTTTAACTGTTATACTACGCTATTTTTTTATTAGTACAAAATTTGATTTTTACAACTTTTCATAATTATACGCAAAATCCTAGTTTAGACATAATTATTCTATTAGTTTTACAAATAGTTAATGCAACTTTGGTTATCTAGGAACTGCCAATTTAAAGACTCTGCAGAAAATCTTGTAATATTTTAAGGATTCTAGGACACGAAGGTGCTGGACACGAGGGTACTGGACACGAGGGTACTGGACACGAGGGTACTGAACACGAAGGTACTGAGCAAAAAAAACGTTTGCCACAAATATGTAAATTTTTTAAGCTGAATGAGCTGAACTAAATTTTAATCATAAGTCGGTTCGTTTTTAATTATAAATAACATTTTGCTTGCTTTAATATAATGCAATTTAATAATAAAAAAACTTCGTATATTGTTTAAAAAACATCACACTAATTGAACGAAATTTCTAAAGGTCATTTTACACACAATTTATACAACGGACTTTTAATAAAAAAATAATAATGTTTAAAACTTTCTCCAAAGCTCTGGAGCTTCGAATCAAAATCCTGCCTTTGCAAAAAAACTACAGAATTAATATTAAACAATCATAAGTGGAATAAAAACACCAAGAAGTTATTTAATTACTGTTTTTTTCTAAAATATATACTTGTATGAAAATACAAAGCAAATTGCTCAGTTTTTTGCTATCATTTTTTTATTTAGACTCTTTTCATCGACTCTTGATTAAATTAATTGATTTTTTTGATAAAATCTTTATAAAAAATAACTTCCGCAAAAATAGATTTCAGTAGTAGAACTGTAAAAAATATCTTTTTGGTTTTTTTAGTCCACTCTAGCTTAGGGAAATCACTTAAATACATGTTGACCATTTAAAACAAGACAAACAAAATGTGCTTTTGAAACCCAAAAAAATACAATTGTTCGATTTTTTTATGTATGATATTTTATGCAATTACATTTAAGTATAGAGTCGTGAGTAAAATAATCCAACAACGGATCTTTGGGAGTCTTTAAAGCCCACTATTGCAGAGTAAACTTTATTTTCCTAAGCCTTAGCAAAACCCAAAAAATAAGCTAAACTTTCTGATAATATTTTAATAATAGTGTGCTTTGGAAAATATTTGACAAAAATGTTTTTGCAAGGTTATTAATACAAGAATTATTTGCAATTATTTTTGCAATTATTTTTTTCCCAAGGCAGCCTAGATAACCAAAGTTGCATTAACTATTGAAAACTAATAGAATAATTATGTCTAAATTAGGATTTTGCGTATAATTATGAAAAGTTGTAAAAATCAAATTTTGTACTAATAAAAAATAGCGTAGTATAATAGTTAAAAATTATTTTTCTCGTAGATTTACAATTATTTTGCACGAATGTTTTATATAAAAAACTACAGAAAATAATATTAAATTTTAAATAGTTTCTCGTAAAACCATCTAAATATATATTAAGCAAGAATATATGACTTAACAGTATAGCCGCTGTACACAGAATTTTTTTACAAAATTTTTCTCGAAAAGTCGTATAGATTTAATTTTATAGCAACAGTCCGCTGTTTTTTTTACTAATTTTTTGTGTGGAAATTTTTAACAAAACATTCGTTTGCAGTGCTAAATACCCCTTCTCTTGCGAGGAAAGTACTTTAAAATAAACCAAAATTTTTTTGAACGAGAAAAGTAGCAATTAGTGCACCGGAAGTAGCAAATGATCAAAAATTTTTTAACAAACAGGCGTCATGTTATAAATTTTTGATATATCGTGAAAATGATATTGTGGTGGCCTAGTCATAACATTTGTAATGTTCCAGGAATTAACAGGATTATTGTATAAATCTTTAGGGGGACGATAGTACGCCGATTGCTTTTGATATTATGATTTAAATTTTATTTTATATGCTTTTTGTTTATTCCTTAAATATAAATTAAACCATTTTTTGTTTTATCATTTACTAACTATAATTTGTCGTACATAATAGTGCTATACTACGCTATTATTGCAATATAAAATAGATTGCCCACTCATTAAAACGTAAATTATTTCTTTTTCTTCTGATTTTTGTATTTAGAACGCCGAGTAACAATCGAGCAAAGTCACATATGGATTAATTTGCTTACAACAGGATTAAATTTGCAGATACTATCTTTTGGAGTTGGGGTACCAAAAAACAATCACCGTGTATACAGAGAGTGTTACCATAATTGACTGAACTCGAAATTCGAAAGGATGTAATGCAAATTTAATCTGGTTGTATAGAAATTATTCCTAATGGATGATTAATACCTTATGAGTTTCGGTGATCAATACAAACATTTTTTATAAAATACGTCAACTTTGGTAAACTTAATTGCTGTTCACCAATATATACTATATTTTCCTGGGTTACTTCTTTTTCTATTACCACGACTTATTTGTTTTCAGATGTTAAAATTGACATATTTTTTATACGCGTTATGCATGATTCATTCTGTATTTGAATTGATGTGAAATTCATATCTATTCTCGGTTTCCGGAAATCAATTCAGGATTTTATAAAGAAGAAAGAGAAAAAAGAAGTAAGCGATGAAACAGTTATATGGTAGGTACATCGGGTTTCTCACATGATCAGGTTCTAACAATAAAACTTTACCGTTTCTTTTCAAAACTAAATGTAAATATTTGGTATTTTAAGATAGAGAATTATTTCTTTGTGTTTTTTTGTGTATGATATAAATATAATAGACGATCCGCAAAACATTTTACTAACTGACTAATTTGCACAAATGACTTTTGATTTTTTAATGGCATGGTGTAGCTCCTTGCTGGCATAGTCTTACCAAAACTATATTAAAATAAAAGAAAAATAAAGTGACTTCATGTATGACTCAGACCCAGACACTTTTAATTCCTAACAAAGGTGAGCTCGAATTCGAGACCTTCAGAAAATAAATTGAGGGATCGCCGTAATAAGAGCCGCCTTTAAATGCACCAAATAAGCCACCCTAACAGAAAAAAGGACCATTAAAACATTCAAGTGAATTAACTATTTGGGATGCTCTCCTTTTTTAGGGCGCGTTTCAGTTGATACAATAAATTGTCTGTGTAATATATGAAATGACATATTTTTCCATTATTTTTATCTTATATGTTTTCGGTCCTTTGAAGCGACTTTATATTGCATGGTGTAAAAAACAATTAAAAATATAAATTTAAATTTACCTTGTATTAGTTCAAAAGGTAGTACCCACCATGGTGAGCTCAACCAGCTAATGTAAAGAAACCGCAACATATTGCGAAGAAGTCCTATGTGAGAGCACCCTATATCAAATAATTTAAAATTCTTTGTGGCTGACAAAAACTGGAGTTGAAAATAATAAAAAAATTGAACACAAAAACTATTTTTGGTTTTCGGGTGTACAAGGCAGAAAGCTGCAGAATAGATAAAAATTATTAAAATTTTAGAAAAAATAGGCAAAAATTAAACCTCTAATTGAGCCATTAATGTTATACGTAAAAAATAAAACTAATTATATATAGTAATTTATAATTTAAAAATAAATTTATGAAATAAAATTAATTTTGTTTTTTACTTATAAGATTAATGGCTTAATTAGACGTTTAATTTTTGCCTATTTTTTAAAAATTTTAATAATTTTTATCTAATGTAGTAATTTATAATTTAAAAATAAATTTATGAAATTAATGAAACACATATAATGTTGACTTGAGATTTATTAGTCCAACAGTTATTAAAAAAGCTTTGTTTATGAGTATTATTTTAATATTGTTAACAAAACTGTAAAATTTTAAATATTTTTTATCTAAAAACCTCTAGCATTAGCATGATAGTTGCATTAGTATATAAATTAGCAAAATTAGCATAGGAGGGGTGCTCATCGCCTGAGCTTAAAAAACAGGAGCTCTACTCCGGATCTATAATTCGATTGAAAGGAGTTGGATACTTTTTAAAAATTATTTATTTATCTCTTTTTTAAATTAACTCAAAATAATTTTTTCCATGCATTCGACTGCACTTCACCGTATCTTCAATAAAAAATTGTATAGATTGTCAATAAATACGCTAAGAGAGAAACTTGTAAATTTTTCTTAATTCTTACGGAAAAGTGTACAAAAATAAGACCTTTTTTGATAGCTATGGAATGCTAATTTTTGAAACTTTGTGTTTTTTTTTGACACAAGCGCATTTGTTTGGAATATAGATCGAATTGTCTAGATTAAATTGATTTTAACAGTTTTTTCTCCTCTTAGCAAAATTATCATGATTAAACTTACCTTTTTATATGGCCGTATCGATTGATTAAACGGAAGGAGAAGAAATAGGCCCCGATTTCAGGAGACATAGTTTAGTGACGGAAACACCATACCCGAAAAGAGTCGAGCCGCCCCTCAAATCCTGTAAATGCGCAAAAGACAGAAGAGAAAACTAGACCTACGCCTACACCCATCCACCACGTGGCAATGGGGGAACTGCCACATAATGGGGAGATTTGAAACACTAAAACACAAAATAAAACTGAGTTTAATCATTAAAAGTTAAAAAAAAGAAATAAAAAGGTATATAAAAAAATTGTGGAAATAAAACATTATAAAAGGATTTTGAAGTTCGAGGTTTTGGCACATTGTTAGAACTTTTTTCTTGCGTATACTGAAGGTGTTGAGATGAGTCCCGACTCAGGCACGCTATATTATGTGATAATATTATCGTTTGATAGTAATGTTATGAATAGTAATTGATCAAGTTTTAATTTTTGGTAATATATCAACTGTTGGATGTCAACACTCTACCAAGCTAGATTTTGGTCATCTATAAGTAAATTCTGAATTTTTTTTATCTATATATCTCGTTTTTTAACATGTTGAGAATATAGAACTCTAATAAACAATTAACAAAAACCTAAAACAACGCAACAAAACATAAAAACTGCGGCTCTCCAACAACAAACACCAAAAATTTTTTTAAAGGACAATTGACCAGCAATATTGCTAAAAAGATTACCGACTCAAACACCAAAACCCACTAACAATAAGATGATTAACATAGAAGATTATAACCGCTAGCATTATAATACGGAAAGATACGGAGGTGAAAGATAAAAAAGAATAGGATAATATTTATACATCTTGCAAAAAACATTTTTTTCAAATTACTCCTACAAAATTATAAAAATAGCGCAAATTCCATAAAAGTGGTCTTTTTTTAACCCCGAGACTTAAAAATAAAAAAATATTCTCTTTGAACAAAAAATGGTCCTAAATATGTATGTTGATCTTGACCCAAGACTTCAAAACCAAACTCGTGTAATTTTAAAGGTAAACCCAAATGTGGTTAAAACAGTTGTTCTGTTGGATTAAAAAATACCCCCCCCCCCCATTAAGTAAACACTCAAATTACGAAAAAATATGACGTCGCTTTATCACCCATTTATAACTCTATTTAATACAGAGTATTTTTTTATATAAGTGTTTTTAATTGTTCCCAGATGGTGCTGTGGCTAATTCATAACTGAGGCCAAAGCTGCCTTGACAGAGGTGTTTAGGTCGTACCCTCATAAAACTATTTATTTTCCTGTTAATAATTTTTGATTTATTTCTATGATTTTTATAATTTTATAATTTTCTTCACATAAATTATAAACAAATACATTATCTGTTTTCTGCCTTTTGCCATCTGTTATTTTTTAACAGTTGGATATTTTAAATATAATTTTTATGTAAGTAAAATATCGTAATTTTTGCTATGTTCTACAATTATTGGTTTACTATGAAGCACTTTGCAAGTAGAAAAAGTTAAAAAAGAGAAACCTTAAAATTTGATTTGTAAAGTATACCTTTAGCAAATTGCATCGTATTTTTCTAAAAATTGCTTCTGATGTTTTGTGTGAACGAAAAAATTTCTCTGCATGAAAGTCATGTTGAGCGTGTCTAGGATCAGTCACGTCGACCACACTGTTGCAGCTAGTTTTGTTTACCAGCCACATATATGCCATTTCTTCGTAATTATTTTTTATCAAGTGAAGGCATATCCTCTTTAAAATGGTTATTAAAAGTTACCTTCAAAACTAATATTATAATAAAACAAATAAATTTATACCCTTAAAAAAATCACCAACTTTAAGTGTTGCCAGACGTTTGTTTTCCGCTTTCAGATTTTCAGCCACAACCAGGGGCGTTGGCTTCCTGTCTCGCTCTATATCCGGATACCCCATTTGGGCAGCTTGGATGTCCATTGAATTTCTTTTGCATTTTCGTTCGGCGTTCACCTTTAACAACACATCGCTCCTTCGTGACACAAAAAGTCACTAGCAATCAGTAAAAAATCAACATAACTCTAAATAGATAACATTTGTACTGTTTGTGTGGCAAAGATAAAAAGAGTGCAGTTAGGAGTATTATGAAGAAATTTCTAGCCTATCTTGAGTATATAACGCCAAAGAGCAAATCTAATTTCTTTACTTATTTACTTCTGCGCATTGATTTAAATAAATGTTTTGTTTGAGTACGGTGTAAACAATAAATGATGAATATTTTTATACCAACGTTTCGATTCGTGTTACTAGCGTTAAAACGCTGCAAGGTTTAAACTCGTATAAATAGTTAGTTTCTATTTTTATTTCACCATCTTCAAACAAACATTTTCTTCTATTTTGCACTACCAAGGCAACCTTAGAAGATTTCGCAATATTTACTAACAAACGGCACACTTATCTATAACAGCTCCAAAAGAGTCAGAATCTGTCATCATTTAACAGTATATCTTGAATCTGTATTTCTAACCGCGAAAATCAGGCAGACATAATTGGACCGATTGCTTCAAGTTGTTTGGTTATAACGTGTTTTTAAAAACAAATAATAACGCAGAAATTTTTAAAGGTGCGGTCTGCTACTAAATCATGGCGCATTTTTTTCGCTTGGATTTTGGTATGAATAGATGCGTCAAGGTTTAGCAAGTTAAGAATTCTATAGCGAAAAAGAAATAGTTTATCAGCCGCTGTCTGCAGAATATTAGCAAGAATCTTGCTTCGTTATTTCAGATATTTTTTGTGTTTTACCAATTACACCAGCCGCGGTGTATTTTTCTTTGCTTAAGTTGGTTTTTGAAATAGCATTCTTTCTAAGTAAAAATTCAGTTGTATTTAAGATATTTTTATATGCAAATTTTGCTATGAAAAAATGCGAAATTTTTTTATATATACTAATTTCTGTGTCTTTTTATTTCTAGATTGCAGTTATAATGTTTTATTTTAAATAAACAATTTAATGTATTTTGAGTTCAGTTCAATATTGGCAGGGGTTATGTTAATCTCTCATCGGGCGTACATATTTACTGTTGTTTGGCTGACTGAGCAGCAAAAAAATCGATGGAATAATGAAGTAATAATATACTGGACAGCCGCTGAAAAGTAATTTTTTTATAATACAATTTTTTACTCAGTAAAACCTGACGCATCGATTGATACCAAAAACCAAGCGAAAAATATACACCATGATTTAGTATACCGCACCTTTAATTCCAACTTTTAACAAAATATACAAAAAATAATCAACTTTAGACCTTGAAAAATTTGCGTTTGGGTTCCAAATTAAGTAATTTGATAAATAATAATCAAATTATGAGTTTTAATCTTTATTATTTAACCGCTTTCGTGAAAGATTTTGAATGGTGTTTTATTGGTAAATAGTCGATTCAGTACTGGAATTATCGACGTCAGTTAGATATTATTTGCTTTTAGTTTTTGTTGAAATACTTACATGTTTTATCATTAGCTTTAGATTCTTTCTTATAACTAATAATTTTTTATAAAAAAAATTTCTTTTTCAAAATTTTTCCATGTTTCACCCTTAATGAATGTTTATTTCGATTTTATTTAAGTTATTTGCACAAGCTAACCTATCGAAAAAAATACAAAGAACAATTATAAATAGTGTCTCATGGAAATAGTTTAATGAGTAAAATTTTAAACACATACCATGATCTATTGGAGGAAAAGTTAACTGAGTAGCTGTTAAAAGCGCCAAAAACATAAGTATAGAAAAAACAGCAAAGCAAATGGTGTAATTTCTTTCTGCTGAGCCACTGGTGTCACAAGGATTGCCTACAAATAATTTTGAACAATAGAATACAATTTATTTTATTTTGACAATTCTACAACTAAAAGATGTTAGTAAAAGATATGAAGTATTTTATTTTTTTCTTAGCAGTAAACCTATCAATAACAAATATTTGCAGATACAAAATAGGCAGACTGAAGTTTGGAATAATAATAACAGATAACAATAATAACAAATATTTAAGGGTACACAATATAGGCAGATTAAAGCTGTAGACTAAACCTTCATAGACAAACACATGACATCAAGTTTTTTTGGTTTTAAATTACAATGTATCACCCTTTTATTTTTTACCAAATATGAAATAAGTAAAATAATTGGTAAATTGCCTTGTAAATTGCTTTGGTTTGAATCCTTTGTTGTATAAATAAAAGTTTTTCATTGTATCACTTTATTGTACCTTTCTTTATCAATAAGATTTGTTCATTTTAGCTTTAAGTTTAGTGCTTCTTGCCATTGTACCAAGCTTTTATAACCGTTCTGGGTATTCTTATGTCCACCAACGCAGTTTGTAGTATTATTTTAATCTTAAATCGTTAGTGCGAAAAAATTGTTACAAAAACTTTAAAAAAATAATAATTAAAGTTTAATAATAATAATCACTATAAAGATTGCGGTTAACAGTTAAGCGCCAAAATTGCGGAACTATACCCAAGTGTTTTTGGTTCCTCGCGGCGCAATCCCGCCATAAAAAAAAGAAAATCCGCAATTTAAAGAAAAATATAAGTCCTGTTGCCAAAAATATGATAATGCTGTCAAAAAATATTTTGAAGACAAAGAAGATCAGTCTTATCGTTCAACAATGTTAATGCGTTTTCAATTATGCTAATTCTAAAACAAAAAATAAACCTGTACCCCGAAAAAAGAAAAAGGGCCATTATGTTATGGTGGTTAAGGAAAAATCGAAATTTTTAGCGAGTTTTTTGCAAATGTGTTTACTGACGATAATAACAAAAACCCAATTTTTCCCCAAAAAGTGACAAATAATATTGGTCTTCATACAGTAAAATTTTCACATGATAAGATAATAAAAGCAATACAAAAACTACCAAACAAATTGTCACGATCACCAGACGGCTTTCCGGCTTTTTCCTTAAAATGATTGATTCTGAAATTGCTTATCCTATGCAGATTTTATATGAAATGAGTATGCAAGTTGGGGTCTTACCAAATATTTGGCTAACAGCAATAATAAGCCCAATTTTTAAAAAAGTATGGCTTCAGATCATGAAAACTATAGGGGAATTAGTTTAACATGCATAATGCGTAAAGTTCAAAAAAAAAAATAGCCAATGAAATGCTAGAATACTTTTTCAAAAATAAGCTTATTACTGATGAACAATTCGGTTTTTTGTCTAAACGTTCAACTTGTACACAGTTGCTTACAACATTAAATGAATGGACTTTAGCGGCAAATGAAAAATTGCGTACTGATGCTGTGTTCATTGATTTTAAAAAAGCATTTGATTCAGTATGCCATTCTAAATTGATGATCAAACTAAAATCATATGGTTTTCGTTATGAACTATTTATTTGGATAAAAAGTTTTTTGACTAACAGAACGCAATCAGTCATTGTCGGTGACCATTTATCTAAACCACAAAAGGTAAAATCAGGAGTGCCTCAGGGCTCGGTCCTTGGGCCACTTCTGTTTTTGATATACGTAAATGATATTGTTAATTGTACTGTTGGTTCCTGTAAGATAAAAATGTTTGCCGACGATGGTAAATTTTACCAGGCACGAAAAGATGGTAATAACCAAGATCTTGTTTCATCCCTAAAAAAATTTACAAAGTGGGCTAGCGACTGGCAGCTTTCCGTATCTTTTCCAAAGTGTAAAATATTTTCAAGTGGTAATATGTCAATACCTGAATGTGCATACACACTTTCAAATGAAAAAATCGATCAAGTTACAAATATTCGAGATCTTGGTATAAACTTAACGAATAGTTTAAAATATAGTGATCATTGTTCAAAAATAGCAGCTAAGGCATTTTTTAGAGCAGGGTTGTTATTACGTAGCTTTTGTAGCAAAAACAGTGATGTATTAGTTAAGGCATTTATTGTGTACGTAAGACCTTTAGTAGAATATAACACTCAGGTTTTTAATCCGTATACTAAAACTGATATCCACAAAATCGAACGCATACAGAAGTACTATACAAGAGTTGTATGTCGACGTTGCAACATTGAATACGACAGCTATGCTTCCCGCCTTAAGAAACTAAATCTTGAATCATTAGAAATACGAAGATTAAAAGCCGACCTTTGTATGGTTTATAACATTGTTCATAATACGGTTGATGTAAAATGTGCAGATTTTTTTATTATTGACAATACTTCTTATTTTCGTGGGCACAACTTAAAATTCAAAATGAATGAAAAATATAATATAGATTGTCGAAAGTATTTTTTCTCTCAAAGAGTTATAAAAATTTGGAATAATCTTAATGTAAAAATAGTTCAATCACCAAAATTATGTGTATTTCGTAAACAACTTAATAATTTTGATTTATCAATGTACTGTAAAATGTATCCGTAGGGCTTGTGCGTTAGTTGTATCTACATATACCTGTGCTTGCCTTCTCTCTGTTATATTTTATGACAATTATGAGAGTAAACTATTTTCATTTCATTTTCATTTCATTTCATTTCATTTCATAAGGCCTAATTCTACCACAAAACAGATCACTCATTCTGGGGGATATTTTACAAAAAAATGTGTTCAAGTGTACCTGGTAAATTAATAGACTGATCCAGCTATACCAATTAAAAACTTGTAAAACATGTAAAAACAGAAAAGAAACTCGAAAAAAAGTATGGAAAATGGAAAAATTGTATGTGATAGAATTTAAAAAAAAATTAAAGTGGATATATATATATAAAGAAAATAATAAAACGTTGTAACCAGAATATAAACAAAGCATATTAATAGGTGTATCTTTGTTTTTTGTATTGTTTTGTTAATGTTTTATTGATTGTATATTTCTTTAATGTATATGTATTTTAAAAAAATAAAAATATTCTAAATTAAAAACATGGTCAGTTTCCATCGACAAAAGCTGAATAGTTGCTGTTTGCTGTACAGTTCTGGGTGGTTTTCCAAAACATAGAGGGTGCATGGCCCCTATGCTTTGCTCAAAGAGGGTGTAAGGTCCATTTACTCACGAGGAAAGTTAGTCATATAAAAATAAAAGTACCTGGCAAATTAGTAGGCTGATCGATAGCTATAGTATTGAAAAAGATTTTCAATATTTATATGCAAGAGCCAAATAGTTGCTATTTGTTGTACATTTCGGGATGCTCTTAATTACATTACATTGAGGATGCAAGGTCCACTTACTCATAGGCACTATCTTAGAAATATAGTACCTGGTAAATTAGTTGACTGATCCAGTGCTATACCAATGAAAAACATGGTCAATCCCCATCCGCAGGAGCCAAATAGTCGCTGCTTGCCGTACATTTCCGGATGATCTTCCAGAACATAAAGGGTGCAAGCGTCAGCCAGGGCTATAGCTGGAGCGCTGAAAAATTCTCCCAAAATCACCAGCATCAAAATCAACAGGAACACTTCTTCAACTCCTGTTTTTTTCATCACTCTGGTGCTCATAGGTGGTCTCAGAAGAACGCCGTCCTGAAATTTTAACGTCAATTATGTGCAGCGATTTAAATAAATGTTTAATTGTTTGGAATCGGGTTTAATTTTGGTTTGAAAAAATATACATATTGGAATGACTAGAGTACAGTAAAAAAATCGATTTAGTTTTTTATATGCGGTTTATAACCGATTTTAATGTCCGGCTACAACTTCCCTATTTATAATTTTAGGTTTTTAATTTTTCTGATATAAGTGCTGATTTTAATTTCCAATGCATTCAAATTTTTGCTGTGATCATTACATAATTGTTGCTCGTTGAAACAATTAAATATATAGACTTAAAATAAAAACGCGTCGTTTACAATTCGTGTTGCGTGTGTGTATGTGTCACAGTGCGTTTCAGGAGTTTATTTAACAATACAAACGCACAATATAATTGGTCTTCTCATGTCTCCAATACACCTTTACATTGTCAGTTATTTTTAAATTGACTCCTATTATTTTTTAAAATCGATACACACACGTACATACATCGGCCAAAAATTTCTGCTGGAGCAAAAAAGACACCACGCAACAAAAATAAAGTCGTATTAATTTAAATATTTTTCAATCTTTACATATAAATTTATCATTTAGTAAATACTACTGTAGACTCTGCTTCAAGACCCGCTTTTCCAATTAAATTAAAAAATTGGGGTTTGGAGCTGGGCTTGAACCAGCGACCCTTTCCTCACCGTGTGATGTTATATTAAAAAACAACCTTAAAAACGATCTTAAAGTGAAAAATGACCTTAAACCACATAAAAATATGATGTCAGTATTAAAAAAATTAATTATTAATTTGTTTTTTATTCAAATGTGCACTAAACAAGCAGATATTATGGCTGTATTTGCCGCACAGCGGTCGTTGTAGTTGATGTCATACTTTATTTTTATTATAAGTATGATTGAAAGGTGTAAATTAATTATATTATAGTAATCAATTTTCAACTAATTTTGAGCTGTAAATATTGAACCAGGCATATTAAAACGTACTTGATCAAGATCATAGTCGCTGGTAATTGCTGGATTTAGATATATTGGCGCTGTTCCAGTTATATAATTGTCTTCTATATGAATATTTATTTTCATTCCTGGTTCTGCTGCACGCTTTACACGTAATAAGCGGTCTGTCGAAAACCCGTTTGGTTTTTCCTCCATAACAGATCTCTAAATTAATACATAAATTAAGAAAATTTAAATTAGAACTGATAAAAAACTAAAAAAAAACCTACAAATTTATAGCAATTTTATTTTTAGTTTTATAAAACAATCCCACTAATTAAATAATCATCCGATTCAAAGCAGCAACAGTTTTTGTGTTTTCTCTTGTAACTAATTTATAATAATGTATTTTTTAGAAAACAAAAACAAATAACAATAAAATACTGAGCGTTTTAATTATATGAAAATGTGAAAAAACACGATGCTCAAAACCCTTTCATTTAAACGGAAATTGTTCAGTGTTAAAGATCTTGACAGAGTTACAACCTTTTAAAATCATTTTTATCTAATTAGCGCTTGGGAAAAATGTAGATCTTTCATTTATTGGAGATCATTTTTTTTCAAGAGCTAATTGGTTAAAACATTTCCTCCCACAACTATTACCACAGAGCAAAATATATATGACGGGATTACAAATACTATATGACATTTTTAGGATCCTTAAAATCCTTAGGTGAAATGTTAAAAAACAAATTTACGTAACTTTTTAAATAAAAAGAAACTCATATTCTCTTGGCTTAATAAAAATCTTGTTTAACGCAAGAACAGTTTTCGCAAATAGAATCGATAAATTAAAATTTAGTGATAATTTTAAAAAGTACATTTTTTGTGATTGAGTTTTATCCATCAATTTTTGGATGATTTTAGGAAGGTCTGAAAATAGTTATTTATGGTGTTTAAAAGTTAGGATATTGGTTCCTAATTAAAAACAAGCCGATTATTTATATATATGAAAATTATTTAAAAACAAAATGTTTTAAAGGGTTTGCCGGTTATTTTCTAATCAAATTAATGTTCGATTATAAATTAATCATTTAATTTTAAAACGCTTGAAATTACAACTTTAATGTTTTTAAAGTTATTAAAAAAAATTTGTACAATTATTCTTGCAAGAGAAAAATACCATCCTTTTTGCCAAATTTGTTTTTTTTTAAATTTTATTTAGGGTATCAGACTTAATTTCGGCCAGGTCTTAATTTCGGCCACCAATTTAGGGTGTTAAAAAATTGGCTTATTTTTAAAACACAAAAGAACTAGCCCAAGAGTCTCTGGATTAATGTTGAATAAAGTGTTTTTGCAAAAGTTTTTTATTTTTGTTATTCCGCATTATCAACATTTTCATACAAAAAGTGAATTTTTTGTGATTTTCTTAATTTTTGCTTTGTGTTTAAGCTGCATCAAATTTAAAACGAAGCACAATATAACCTTAAAATATCTTCTATTTGAGACTTAAAGTTGTTAATTTTTATGTTTTGATATTTTCTTCAAAATCACTTTGCAACGCGTTTAATTAACTTCGCATTTTAAGATTTAGTTAATTTCGGCTACCTTAAAATTTAGGTGAAAAAACCTGCCATTTTTTACTGTTTTTAACTATCATCGTACTACCATAAAGCATTTCTTTTTGCTCGTTTGACTTTTTTGACGTTTTTTAAGCCAAAAATAAAAATGCAACAAAAAAAACAGGTTATTAAAACTTGTTTTCTAAGGTTTTGACATAATTATTTAAAGTTTTGCTAATAATTATTAAAGTTTGCAATCGGGAAAAATTAAGTTATAATGTACCAAGAACAATACCTAAGAATAAATTTGCAACCTTTAAAAATTTCTGTTATTCAGTTTGACAATATTTATAGCCAGTTTTTTTAGGTGGCTGAAGTTAATGGTTCGAGCCTTAATTTCGGCCACTATAAAAAAACTTTAAACCTTCACTGATCTTTAAGTGTGACAGAAATTTTAAAATTTTGCAAAATGTTATTACTGAATTTATTTTGATTAGCAACTGAATTTAGATTATAAGCATTCTTCAAAAATGTTCCATAAAATTAAAAGTGTCATTTTGTTATTGTAATGAAACTATAATAGCTGAACGAATCCCAACACAACTGTGGACAGAACCGAACACCACAGCAGCAAGAATTTTATCAGTTCCCTAATAATAGTTTTAAATTCTACTCTGGAAAAATCTGTTCTAAATGTTCCAGTGCTGTTCCAGTCCAACTTTAGGAGACATTGAAAGTAGGAGAATAGACTAGGACAGGACTAGGAGAATAGACTAGGACAGCTGGCAGTCAAGGAAAGTCAGCTGTCTTACTGTTCTGAGACACATTAGAAGAACAATTAATTTGTCCATACTGTCCTGTAACTGTCTTGGGAAAGCTCAAGGTTAAAAAAGTCAGTCTACAGGTTAACTTACTTTGGATCTGTCCACGGGATGTGGAGGAAATCCCAGCACGTCGTAGGTGGAATTGGTAAACAGAAGACATTTGTACACCCCGGGTTGAACGAATCCCAGCGCCACTGTAAACACGATCCAACACAGCAGCGAGAACATCAGCAGGATTTTGCCTTTTTTAAATCTTCGCAGAATAGTCGTCAGATTAAAAAAGCTCAAAAAACTGCGTGTTTAAAATAAAAAATCCACACTTGCACGCGTAAAAAAAACGAAAAAGACAGATGCAGCACACTTAAGCTCAACAGAAACATAAACTAATATAATTACATAATTTTACCACAAATTAAATGAGATCTAAGCATTGGAAGATGATATCTAAAAGTTGATCTACAATTTGTCGAAAGGGTTCAAAGGGAAATATCAAATAACAGTCTAAAAAGTTTTTTAAGCATGTTCATATATCATTCAATGTGTTAAAAGTAGTGCTGTAAAAGTTACTTTTACTTTTACTTAAGTTAATAAAAGTAATGGATTTTAGATTACTTTTACTTTTACTTTTACTCGACTTTTCAAATTTTAATTACTTTTACTTTTACTCTTACTCGACTTTTGAAATTTCAATTACTTCTACTTTTACTCTTACTCGGATTTTTTCTAGCAAATACTGAAATTAATTTAAGTAAAATTTAAGTAATTTCAATAGGTAGATTCCCTATGGGCTTGTTGTAAAGTGAATAGCATAAGATAATTTTTTAAGCCGGTAACACGCTAAAACCATTTGTTTCGACCGAAAAACTTATTAAAATGATAATTTATACATAAAATTAGCAAAAAACTTTAGAATGGAGCTCTGGAGCTCTAAAACCGGTGTTTTTCTCCGTTTTAAAATTACTTTTATTATACTTTTACTCTTACTTACTTTTACTTAAAAAAATACTTACTTTTACTTTTACTTTACTTAAATAAAATTTTGATCATAACTTTTACCTTTACTTTTACTCGACTTTTGAAATTTTAATTACTTTTACTTTTACTCTTACTCGACTTTTGAAATTTCAATTACTTTTACTTCTACTCTTACTCGGATTTTTTCTAGCAAATACTTAAATTTATTTAAGTAAAATTTAAGTAATTTCAAGGACTCAATTTCCTACGGTCTTGTTGGAAAATTGAATGGCAGAAAAAAGTTTTTTAGCCGTAACACGCTAAAACCCATCAATTTAGACCAAGAACTTATTAAAATGAAAGTTTATACATAAAATTAGCAAAAAGACCTTTAAGACAGAGCTCTGGAGCTTCAAAATCGTGCATTTTGCTCCATTTCAAAATTACTTTTATTATACTTACACTCTTACTTTTACTTAAAAAATAGGTCTTACTTTTACTTTTACTTTTACTTTACTTAAATAAAATTTTGACCGTTAGTTTTACTTTTATTTTACTTAAATAAAAAAATCACAAATTACTTTTACTCTTACTTTACTTAAATTAAAATTTTTGGAATTACTTATACTTTTACTTAAAATAATTGAAAATCATTACTTTTTACAACACTATAAAAGACAAGTTCAAAGGACTTTTGGACAAGCCAAAGTTGTGCTTTGGACAACCCGACGGTGTACTTTGGACAACTAAAAATCCAAAGACGTTTTTTGGATAATGTTAAAGGGTTGTCCTTAGGATGAAGTATGAACGCTTCTTTAATTCTAAAGAAACAGTTCAAAGTGTTCAAAGCTGTTCAAAATACTGGTATAAATATTTCAATTTTATTTAGGTTGTCCAAAGAACACCTCAATTTGACCAAAAAACATTTTTGGCTTGTCTAAAGCTCACTTTTCGATTGTCTAAAGCAAAACTAGGGATTGTTCGAAATTGTGCTTTAAGCTTTGTACTTTTGACATTTTACTTAAATTATAATCAGGTCTAAAAATTCTCTCTCGCCTTTTACTTTGACATCCTCTTTGGACTCCTGTCTTTGGACTGACTTTTGGACCTTTTTTTGTACTGCCACCATCTAACACCCTTTCATTAGAATTAGCCTGGATGGTCTGGCAATTTTACATTTCTTCAGGTGGTGGTATATTAAAAAGACTCTTGGACCAGGGAATTTCTGGACTGACTTCGTCAAAGTGAATGATCTGTTTTAAAAATGGGGAGAAGGTTTAGCAAGAAAAGGAGTTTTGCCAGCGGTCCAGGTTAATTCTTAGGGAAAGATATGGTGGCAGCAAAAAGCTCAACACTAAAAAATCGATTATTTATCTGACTTGTTTCTTGTTTAAACAACAATCGGACAAACGACTGAAAGGTGGTTTCATTAAAAAATATTTGCATCACTAATTCGAGCAGATAAACATTAGACAATTGATAATGTCACTGGCATATTTGATTGAACAACAATCATATAAACGATTAAAACGTTCTCTATGGTTAAATTATATCTGGCTGACGTTGAAAATTAGAATGCAGAAATGAAGGGACCAATTAAAATTGTGCGGTAATGACGTTTTTTTTTAAAAACAAATCAGAATGAAGAATTTTTTTAATTCCACCTTTTCACAAAATATACATAAATTAACCAACTTTAGTCCTTGAAAAATTTGCATTTAGGTTCCAAATTAAGTAATTTGATAAATAATTATTAAAATAAAGTTTTTAATCTTTGTTATTAACCCGAATAGTCGATTTAATACTGCAAATATCGCATTCAGCTAGATTTTATTTGCCTATAGTGACTATTGGTGCCACTCGTTTAAGTGGACAAACATTGCAAGTTGGCTATCAGTGCCACTCGTTTATCCAATTGAGCAACGACCGCTAGGTTTTCCGATGACTATTCGCGTCAGATGAACGAATAAAATGTCCTTGCCTGTCGGCAAAAGAGCCCCAGAACGGAGCGCTGGCGAACTCGACGAAAGGGCGGATCCCAATAAGGAAGCCGGCTTGGGCGGCGCTCATGCCCAGCTGCTTGAAGTACACGGCAATCAGCGGAAACAGGGAGCCGAAGGCAGAGTAGAAGAACAAGTAGAATATTTTGCAGATCAGCAGTTCTTGCTGGAACACTCGGCCAAACAGGGTGATGGTCTTGTGGCGCCCTGACAATAGTGTTGTAATAGACTATTGATAAAATGAGCCAAGGTGGGAAAAAGTATCTGCATATTTTTATTCACCTAGGAGCGCTTTATTTCAAATTATGTTAGATTTATTTTTTAATTAAATGTTTTTATCTAAGTTGTTCTAGTCAGGTTATTATGGTGTGACCACAATGTGATATATATTATAATAAAATGGGGTGTAACGTAGACATTTATATTTGTTTTTTTTAGATTCCGAAAAAACACAGGACAAAGGAAAGCTAATATAATGAACTGAAACTGTTTGCACCTAAATTAGAAAATCAAATAAATGTTTAACATACTAAATTAGCTAAGAAACAAAACTTTTTTAGTTTCAAAAAGATTCATGACCCCCTCCTTACAACTGTTGCAAAAAATTTATTCTGTTTTGTTAAAAAATATAATGAAAGCTATACTACATATAAACATACATGATCAGGCAGCAGAGGGTTTGAATAGAGGTTATACTCAACCCAAATAAAAATCTTTCAACTATAAACACCCCCTTCCTTAAGAAGATTTGAGAATACCTTGGACACCTCCTTTTCGATTAAAATTTGACGATTTCTAGAACTAAAAACGCTAAAAATGGGATATTTGGAAGATAACTCTTCCTAAAATTGTTGGTATACCCCTAAATTTTGGGGGTGGGTATACAATCCCTTCCACCCCAAAAACTGTTGTAAGGCTGTCCACCTTTAAATATAAATAAATTTAAATTAAAGGTAATTATGAAAATTTTTGTTTTTCAACAGAATTTACTTATAAAAAATAATATCGCGCGTAATTTTAAAAAAATAATTTTTAGTTTGTGTATAACAATAGTATCAAGTTGATTTCACAAATTTATTGATTTCCACAAAACAGAAAAATTGGTTATTGCAAAATGTTTTGTGAATTTAGCTGATACTCAAAATTTTAATTTCTCCAAAAAAATCCTAAATTTAAAAAAATGCAATTTTTTTATTTTTTAAAATCTGCTCGCATTTATGTCAGCAGATGTGTGAAACAATTTTCAAGGGAGTTTAAAACAGTTAATCGTATGTGTACATTAACTGCGAGCAAAAATTTTCTGCTCTGGGAATAAAAATACTCTAGGTTTAGCAAAATATATATTCGCATTTGTATACTTATCATAGTCTCCATCACACCGATTTTCAACCGTATAGGCTTTCGGAAAGTAGGTGAAATATAAATATAAAACAAATTTAGGATTAATCTGTCACAACACTCCCAAATCACACCTGCTGAATCGGTTTTTTCATACAGGTCGCTCTCGTTGCGGGTGTCTATGTTGGAGTAGTCCATGGGTCGATTTCCTGCCGTGTTGTCGAAACCGTCCTGATACCTAAAAATTCAAAAATTTAAATGGTAAAAAGTAAAGTTTTCAAAAGTACAATTCGGAATAAACATATGTGTTTTTTATTTTAGTTTTTTTAATAAAAAAATTGAATATAGTAATATGGGACTTGAACCTTTATTTTAAATTATCGGTACCCACAATCCATAAATAAAAAAATCACATTAAAAAAACCGGGTTAGGTTTGATATTTTTTAAATTCTGCTTGCTTTTTTTTGAACTTTTTGTTTAAAAAAAATTTTTTGTTCAAAATTTTTTAAAAAAAAATCTGTTTATTTTGTGCATTAAAACAAACTCTGAATAAAAGAGAAATGCTGCAAATCCATTAAAACTATTTTATAACAATGGCATTTTAGCTACATAGTGTTTTAAATTATATCAAATGCATTATCAAATTACAATTAAAGGATTCATTTAAACATAAATAAAATGTGTATTTTCCTGTTGTTATCCGTTTGCTCTCCATTTGATTTACTTAAACAGTTTTGTTGCGGGACTTCTCGATGTTTTTTTAAAAAAATTAAGAACACAATGATATAGCTTACCTTTTGTCTAAACTGTCTTGCTTTGTTAGCCTCTCCATATTTTAAAACGTTTATTATGTCAGTTTCTTCTGAAAGCTTTTCCCGTTTATATACTGCAAATGTATTATATGAATGTTATGTATTGCTGGTGGCCTATCGAATCTTTTTATAAGAAACAATTTATCGATCAGTGCGCCGACTAATTACTTTTAATACCGTAGCCAATTTCTGCGGTATTGCATTCCATTTCCTTATCATCTAAAAAAGAAAAAAAAAGAAGAATTAATTAGATAAAATAACTCGTGTTTTAAAAATAGGTAATTGTGTGCGCCAAAACAGTTTTCTTTAATCGAAAAATTAGTAAGCATTTAAAAAGTTAGGTAGTTATTTAGAGTTTAGTAAATTTTTTATAAACAAAACACAAGTAAACAGTAAAAAAATTGACAAAAGTGCTAAACGTCTTGAAAGTTAAACAAAACAAAACATTTTATGACTGTTTTTAAACAGCAAAAAAACTTTTAAAAAAAAGTTGGAGTCCTTTTTTAGTTAGCAAAAAAAATTTTATAAATTGGTGTGATTTTTCCCTAACTATTTTTGTTTGCTTAAAATTTTAAATCATTTTTTCAAAATATTGTTATAAAATAATACCTATAGTAAAAAATACAAAATATAAATTAACAAGATTTCAAAGTAAAAAAAAACCTAAACAGAATTTATGTTGCAGACAAATACGTTTGGCTTTTAGTAACCAAGTAAACTAATTAAAAATATAAAAATTTTCCAATAACGATAAGATATTTCCGTAACTGCCATATGTAAGATTAGTAAAAACTGCGATTTTTAAGAGCCTGATAAGATTTTTACTATCAATTAATGTTTTTTTCTTATCAACTAACTATTTGGTATCCACGTATTGCGAATTCATGTATTTAAATTTACTTTACAAAGAGATATCAAAAATATATATTAAGTATTATTTTTTGTCTTTAATATTTGATTTCAAGGTTTGATTTTTAGAAATTCTACTTAAATATAAAATCACTCAATATATTACATTAAAATTTCAACAGCTCTAATATCTTTTAATTAACAAAAATTAAAAAAAACTAGCGAAAAATGGTTGCTTACATCATTTTTATTTATTTATTATATCACTAACTAACTTATTTAAAATTTTTGTTATATTTACTTAGTTACTAATGCTGTACTAACCCGGGTCTCAATGAATATTTGGTTGATATCTCTCTTGCGTTTTTGTGATCCGTCTTGCTTTGCGAGTAAATTATTTTCTTTCTTTCTTTCTTTACACAAAATGACAACGGTTAAAATCACTTCTTGGTTTATTGCTATTTCGTTAAAGCTTATTAATTGATTTTGGTAACTTAAACCCGAGGGAAGATAAATTTAGGACCACAGGAATTTTGGTCTTAAAGGTGCCGTGCAAAGTTAAACTTTTTTCTTCGATTTTGATAATTTTTTGAGAAAACCTTACCCCCGCCTCCAATAGCCCACAAAAACTTTTTCAACAATATATCTCCAATGGTTCAGAAGTTTACATTATTACATTTAATTATTTTTACATTATTACATTAATAATACATTTACATTTAATTGTCATTTTACAATTATTGAATTCAATAACTACGCATACACACAAAATAAAGAAGACTCAATTCTCGATTTAATTTTGGTAGAACTCGCAACAACGAAGCTAGGGTCAACAGAAACAACAGACGAAATAACAAAATTAATAAACGATAGATTTATAATTTCAGTATTTTTTAACAATTATTTGCTAACTTAAAAAAATTTAAAATAAAGCAAAAAATAAAAATATATATTTTATTTTGAATAAAAAAAACAGGGTCAATTTATCGTGAGGCCTTAATAATATGCCAAGGTGTCTTTGTAGCCGTAAGCAAAAATATGCAGCCATCAGAAAATTTTGGACACTTGGAGCCATGAAAATGGGAATTTAGAGTCAAAAATAAAAAAAATAGTTAAGCTTACGCTTAGGCTTAAATATCAGTTTTAGCGATTTTAAACTTTGGGCTCCAAGTTCCCTGACTTCTGATTAAAACTTTTAAATTCCCGGCTCTACATTATAACTCTAAACTACGGCTTCAAAGACCCTAATTCCCAATATTTAGGTTTTTCTTCTATTAGCAATGCCTCTAGGACACTTTTAAAATTCTAATTTTAATTTCTGTTGTAAAAACTTATCTTTTTCGCCAGTTGGATTATAAATCTCGGCTTACTAAACGCCGTGTTAGTCATATCAATATTAAAAAAACTACTAATTGATCCAGAATTCTTTCTGGAACAATGTTAAATCGTCTTATAACTATACTAATAACAATTCAAGCTGCTATTCTAACATTCCAGTTATGTACGCTTATAAACTTTTTTCATTTATTACATCTTATGGAGTGAGTGTGGCGAAAATAACGCATTACGGCTTATTGAAGTTCTATTTTAAATTTATCATTTAAAAATAAGATAAAAAAACTGTTCTTAAAATGTCTTAAAATAGAAGAATAAACACTAGGTGAAACAAAGTTCGATATTAATAAATAGCGCTTCACGCATAGGCTAATTGCCTATTTAATATGAGAGGCACGGCGCTCTTGGAACAACAATTAATCTCACCCCCATACTAATGAATAGAATTCTTTACTAATTTAGAATCTAATTTATGCGAGTTTGACCAAATTAATATCGAAAGGAACGAACACTTTTCCAATATGTGCCTTGTCGGTACATCAATTATTTTAAAAAATCGAAAATATTTTTCGTAATTATTTTATACAAAAATATATATTTTAGCAACTAACAAACTGGTATAATCTGGTTAATTAAATATGTTGTTGGCGAGACATAATCCTTAATTTGTTTTATCCTGTTCAGACTTTTTTGGACACAGTGTGATTTTTTTGATATCAAACCATTATGCATATTGCTGTGTGTTTGTTTGTTTATTTTGACTAACTCGCAAAAATAAAACACAGCTTATATATATATATATATTTATAGAAGGTAAACTTTGTCTTGAGCGCCACAGCACCGCACTAACTATAATAAAACAACGTAAGTAAATATTGTAATTTAAATTCATCATCTTCTTATTGTTATTTTTTATTTTTATTATAAACGAATTATCGTGGTGCGGGAGCGCCACACGGAGACCAAGCCCCACGGCACCGCGCAAACTATAATTAAAGAACGTGGGTAAATTTAGTATTATGTTCTTCTTCTCCTTATTATTAATATATTATTTTTTTCCAGGAAAAAGATGCGATTTTTTTCCCGGGCGTATGCTTAGACAGAAAAGATGTGGACTAGTCTAAGTTGGACATTATGTGGACTATAGGAAATTTGCATTTGGTTTGGGCAGCTGCTCACTAAATAAAAATTTCTACCATATGATAATGATTTGTTTATACATTGATCTAATCACACAGCACTGTTGCGTTTTGTTTAGTTTGATGAAATGTCAATTAAAAAAAATCATACTCACAGCAATCTTTGACAAGCGCTAAATCGCCACTTCAAATTTATAGTTGTTTTTTACACATACAAATATAACCTTCTAATTGAAAAAATGGCGATTTCGCGCTTGTCAAAGATTGTGCGTCGTGATTGCCAAGCGTCGTTTTTTTAAAATAATCGGGGAACGTGAATCCGAGGGTACATTAGAGTCCATTTTTTGGAGTCCCATTAATTATGAAAATATAGCGAAAAATCCAAGGTGTGACTGTGACATTTGCCATTCTATATTTTTTCGTGTTTTTTTTCGGGCTGTCAAATAAAGACAAAAATTTTTTTAGTTAATGTTTGGGTTGGCCATTCCGAACACTTGGAAATTAATTATTTCGCAATTTGTTTAAAATCAAAAACTGTTCATTCATGGACCATAGTTAGTTAATTTTTGTATTCACGAAGTATCATCAGTAATCTAGCGCTGGTGGGAGAGATTTATGCTAATTTATTTCAAAAGGAAACTTTAAAAAGGTTTATCGAAAAACATTCGCTTTCTGATTTCAAACTTCTTAATGGTATTTGTGTTTACGGCTTCTTTTAAAAGTTTAATTAAAAGGAAAAATAAGTTTAGTTCCTTTTTCCGCATAATTAAAATTAAAATACTTTTAACATCTGGTTATTCTTTAAATAGCAGCTATCAATAAATTAACTGCGTTGATTTATTTACTATTCCTTTGTAAACCAACGTTTTTTTAATTAGACCGCTTACAATTTCATATATAAAATTCCCTTATTGCCCAGAAATGATTATTACTTCAATACAAAAACAATCTATTTTAAATATATTTAAGTTTTTCGGAACGGAAGTTATCATTTCCAAATTTTAAATGCTTTAATTAATTAATTACTAAACTTCAATTACTAAATATTAAAGGAACCGATCGCTCTGAGCGACACGGGTATTTGATTTGTAAAACTGCTCCTCTAATTAAAAAAAACACAATCAAAGGAAACAAAGAAAACGCTTTGACATGATAATTCTAATTGCTAACCGGAAATTAAAATTAAAAGTGTAAAAAAAATTGTTAATAGAAGGGAAGCTTTCGCCGGCTGGATTCTTCTTGAGAAAATCTTGACGGCGGAGAGCTAATGGTTAAAAATGCAAAAGCTTAAAGAAGGCGTCATACGTACGCGCGCCCGGCTTACACGCGCCAGACCCAGGCGCCTATATACAGGATGTAAGGCGAACGGCCACGGCTAACTAGGGTCTCGGTTGAGGAGGAGAAAGCGCTGTTATCATAATACAACGAGTCGCAATTACGAGTATTATATTGCCGTTACTCTAACACAATAAGTCAGAAGCGTCGCAAAATACTCGTAACTGTGACACTTTTTATATCTTAACACATAAAAAATCTAAACAAAACGAGTCAAAGTCACGTTGATTTTATAGCGATTGTGACTCTTTGTGTCAGAGTAATGATGATATGACGATTCTGACTCTTTTTGTCATAGTAACGAGAAAAGTATTGACGGACTTAAACGGTCCCGCTCTCTATCTCTCCCTCGCGTATTCAGCAGCCTGAAGGAGAAGAGGGCGGCACCCCCCGGAAGTTCCAACTGCTCGAGCCCGGCTATCGGCGGCACGTGGACTTTTTTAAAAGTTTCTGGTCACGGATTTTAGGATTTTTTTGGGATTTTTGCTGGTTTTTGCGAGATTTACCGTACATATTGAAATTTGTGGGTTTTTTCAATTGTTCGTTACGGAGTTAGATAGGATAGAACGGCGAGAAAAAAAAAACACGTGAGCTGGAAGTAACGCGCCTAGGCGAGTGGGCGGAAACGGGAAAGAAACCTTCGCAATTTATTTGCCTTCGAAGCGTATACAAAAAGGAGTAATTAGCTTTAACTGCAGACACAATTATTTGCCCAGTATAGTTGCAATAAATAGTTGTCTAACCTTTACCAAGGTTTTCGCGATATATTTGAGTTTAGTTAAAAGTAAAAGTAAAAGTCCAAATATAAATATTAAAATTATAATGGTCTGACAGTGTTTTGTTTCTGTCACCATATAAAAAAGTAAATTAATTTTCTATTTTGTTAAACATTATTTTGTTATTTATTGGAAAAAACCCTCAGTAAGACTTATCATGGGGCATTTTTGTATTGTTTTGTAAAACAACGTTTTTTTAACATGAATTACTTTTTTATGATGATTAAGTCAGAATCGTTTAAAAAACGTTCGTTTTTCCAGAATGGGTCAAAATCGATAAGAAACTTACAAGATTGCGACTATGGAATTTATGAAATTAAAATCCTTGTAAATTGAGTCGCGACGCATAAAGTCATGACGCAAACATGCATGCGCGTGTTTTTTTTATTTTTCTAAAGAATATTCCAGCGGATAAGTAATAAAAAAACGAAAGAAGTCTTGAAGCGGTGAAAAAAATGAACTGGGAGCCCAAGGTTAGGGTTTAGGCTTTAAAATTTCCTTGATTTAAATAAAAAACTGGTTCTCTGGGTTTTAAGTTTCCCAAAAACCAATCAAAATCGCATCAATTTTTTATCGATTTCAAGATTATATAAATTGATAAAAAACAAATTGTCATCGATTTATATAATAAATATTAAAATCAATAAAAAATGAATTTAATATCAGAAAATTGAGATAAGCTAAGCTTCGTTTTTCCAAACTCAGAAGCTTTGGAATTCTACTCAACTTTTGTGCTAACTGCTGGCACAACTAAAAGGAAATGCCGTATAAATTTCGAAATTTTTTTTGTAAAATAAATTTTTTTTAAATTTTAGATTTCTATTAAAGAGTTCAAACACATGGCCCCCTGGATTCAGAGTTCAGAACCTCTGTTCGCTTCTGTTTAGTTATAGTTGTTAATAAGTTGTTACACATTATTTTTCAATTTGTGATATTCTGTAGGTTTAATTAAATTAAAATAAATTTGAATGCTTAACATATAAGAACAACAATAAAAATTAATTTATGGTAAAACAAAAATACTTTCAAAATACTTTTTAAACGTTCACCGCTTGAAAGCCATTTTTTTCTCTATAAAATACAAAATCATCAAAGATTTTATTGTTTTTAAGATTTTATAAAATGTCATTGGCAAAAATTACCAGTTGAGAAAACCTGGGTCAAATTTTAAAAGCCTTTTTAAGACTGGGAGATCAAGTCGCGGCAAAAACAATCTACGTCAAACTATTGCATTGATACTGTTAAGTTTTTAGTTGCATTATCAGTGTTAACTGTTCGGCCCTACGTTATAAATTTTAAGCAAATTATATAAAATATAAACAAAAAAATAAAATCAAATCACCGTCAGGGTCAAATATCACAGGTCACATGTTTTTTATTTATAGTAACCTATTTAAGATCTTTAAACCGAGGGAATTTAGAACCTAAAGAACTTGAGTCCTAACAAATGGAAACGGTTATGACAGAAAGATTTAAAAAAGACTGTGACTGATTTTTCAATTAAAACCGCAGTCGGGGTAATTTAATGAGTCAAAATTACCTAGTTAATTATTCTGTCACAGAAAAAAACGAAATATGCACATTAACATATTCAATCTTTATTAACTTTAAGATATGTTAAAATTACCGAGAAATATTTATTTTAGCATTTAAAAAAACCATTTCAAACGGTTTAATAGGTTATAAATTTTTTTTTTATTTCACACAAATTTTTTAATTCGTCGACAAGAAGTAGAAACAAAAATACAACTACTGTAAAAAACCGCCGTAATAATACAATTTATGAGCGGTCCTTAATTTGTTTATGTCGAAAAAAATATGCTAAAAATTTTTCCGAGACAACGTGTAAGTAAAGCAGTGGTCGCTTGCTGGAAGAGCGGAAACGCTTTTCGGAGAAATCGAAGTTGTTTCGCGCATTTCCTTTTGAAGTCGGGGATAACGCTAGAAATATAGTTTGAAATGCGTAGTAGGCGTGCGGCCACTGCTTTACTTACACGTTGTCTCGGAAAAATTTTTAGCATATTTTTTTCGACATAAACAAATTAAGGACCGCTCATAAATTGTATTATTACGGCGGTTTTTTACAGTAGTTGTATTTTTGTTTCTACTTCTTGTCGACGAATTAAAAAATTTGTGTGAAATAAAAAAAAATTTATAACCTATTAAACCGTTTGAAATGGTTTTTTTAAATGCTAAAATAAATATTTCTCGGTAATTTTAACATATCTTAAAGTTAATAAAGATTGAATATGTTAATGTGCATATTTCGTTTTTTTCTGTGACAGAATAATTAACTAGGTAATTTTGACTCATTAAATTACCCCGACTGCGGTTTTAATTGAAAAATCAGTCACAGTCTTTTTTAAATCTTTCTGTCATAACCGTTTCCATTTGTTAGGACTCAAGTTCTTTAGGTTCTAAAATTCCCTCGGTTTAAAGATCTTAAATAGGTTACTATAAATAAAAAAACATGTGACCTGTGATATTTGACCCTGACGGTGATTTGATTTTATTTTTTTGTTTATATTTTATATAATTTGCTTAAAATTTATAATGTAGGGCCGAACAGTTAACACTGATAATCGAGCTAAAAACTTAACAGTATCAATGCAATAGTTTGACGTAGATTGAGTTTGCCGCGACTTGATCTCCCGTCTTAAAAAGGCTTTTAAAATTTGACCCAGGTTTTCTCAACTGGTAATTTTTGCCAATGACATTTTATAAAATCTTAAAAACAATAAAATCTTTGATGATTTTGTATTTTATAGAGAAAAAAATGGCTTTTTTACGACGGTGAACGTTTAAAAAGTATTTTGAAAGTATTTTTGTTTTACCATAAATTAATTTTTATTGTTGTTCTTATATGTTAAGCATTCAAATTTATTTTAATTTAATTAAACCTACAGAATATCACAAATTGAAAAATAATGTGTAACAACTTATTAACAACTATAACTAAACAGAAGCAAACAAAGGTTCTGAACTCTGAATCCAGGGGCAGTGTGTTGAACTCTTTAAATAGAAATCTAAAATTTAAAAAAAATTTTATTTTTCAAAAAAAATTTGAAATTTATACGGCATTTCCTTTTTAGAGTCTCAGCAGTTAGCACAAAAGTTGAGTAGAATTCCAAAGCTTCTGAGTTTGGAAAAACGAAGCTTAGCTTATCTCAATTTTCTGATATTAAATTCATTTTTATTGATTTTAATATTTATTATATAAATCGATGACAATTTGTTTTTTATTGAGAAATTTATATAATCTTGAAATCGATAAAAAATTGATGCGATTTTGATTGGTTTTTGCGAAAATTAAAACCCAGAGAACCAGTTTTTTATTTAAATCAAGGAAATTTTAAAGCCTAAACCCTAACCTTGGGCTCCCAGTTCATTTTTTTCACCGCTTCAAGACTTCTTTCGTTTTTTTTACTACTTATCCGCTGGAATATTCTTTAGAAAAATGGACGCGCGCATGCATGTTTGCGTCATGACTTTATGCGTCGCGACTCAATTTACAAGGATTTTAATTTCATAAATTCCATAGTCGCAATCTTGTAAGTTTCTTATCGATTTTGACCCATTCTGGAAAAACGAACGTTTTTTAAACGATTCTGACTTAATCATCATAAAAAAGTAATTCATGTTAAAAAAACGTTGTTTTACAAAACAATACAAAAATGCCCCATGATATGTCTTACTGAGGGTTTTTTAAATAAATAACAAAATAATGTTTAACAAAATAGAAAATTAATTTACTTTTATATGGTGACAGAAACAAAACACTGTCAGACCATTATAATTTTAATATTTATATTTAGAACTTTTTTATTTTTACTTTAACTAAACTCAAATATATCGCGAAAACCTTGGTAAAGGTTTTCAGCAATATATTT
>JASAMX010009222.1:0-49786 GCA_030248175.1 Microlaimidae sp. YZB2_3 | reverse complement strand
TGCAGACTTTCCAGCTGTTTTATTATTGGTACTATTTTCAAACATAAATGTACCCAAAAAGCAAAATACTAATATTTACATCATAAACAATCTGGCAACTGATATATAAATTATCTCGCTCCTCTCATGGTGAAAAGCACATTTTTTTATTATTTTGTTTCTAATAAAATAAAACAAACTTCATTATTCTTTCCCGCTTGTAAGTCGTTCTCGGCTCTTTCTTCCCATAAGGCCAATTCAGCTTGTTTATTTTCTAATGATTGCAATTGCGGTGAGGTATCTAAAAAAAACAAAATTAAAACAGGTGCGGTCCACTTGGGTAGCTTAATTTGGAACCTTACTTTTTTTTTAAATTTACTAAGCAAACCTCAATAATTGGGGCGTTTTTTGTGCTCATCAGAGTACGAGCTTTTGACAAGGAGAAAAAACTTGCAGATTTGATCAGTTCTATATTTGCAATGCTTCTATTTGAATCTTTAAATCCACTCTTATAATTTAAATATCCCTCTGATTTTGCGAAATGAGCGGAGTATTCACAAAACCACAATATCCTATTTACCATTAAAATTTGAGAGGTAAACAAATAACAAAAAACAAAATTTATTGATAATAGTTTAAGATTTAAAAAATAAAAATTATTAGTTTATCAATTCTGACTGCACAGGTCTCAAGTAAACGACAAGTGTTTGAAAATCACATACAAGCTTTAGTTGGTCTGGATTGGGTAGGAAGTTTCCGCCTCAGATCCGTGTAACGTGAGTCCAACTCTTGAACTTTTTTCTGGTCTTCTGCTCCCAAGCCTGAACGGATATTTTCTTGCTGTCTCGCAAAGCCTGGTCCACTTTACTTAATTCTGACTGATGCTCCTAAAAATAAATTTAAAGACGTACTCAGAAAGACATTCTTTCTATTAAGCCAGAAAATTACGCCAAATAGTTAAGGAATTGCATACAGAAGTAATGCTTGGTGCAATTATAATGTAATTCAGTTATAACCAGTTTAAAATATATTATAATAGTTCTGCTGGAAGGAAACATTATACGAAAAAAAACCAGCTACCTACCAAGCCTTAATTAAAATTAGGTTTAATTTTAAAAAATATTAAATAAATAATCATTGAAAATGTAATTTTTATTGGTTTATCTGGTGTGAAATTTTTCGCATAATGTTTAAAATATACCTCAAGTAAAATACTATAAAAATAAGAAAATATTCTTAAGTTATTATATTTCTAAAATTGCAGCATTAATTTCTGAGTAAATATATTTCCGCAGTAGTATTCACTTAATTGTTACAAATAAACAAAACGTGGTCGCTAAAGAAAACTGCCAAAACTGGTCTTCATTTTTAAAACGTGGTCGCTAAACAAGAATTTTTACTTACAAAACATTTTTGTCTTGTAAACTCAATTAGGAATCTTTATTTTTATTATTAATCATTATTAAAAATGTTATTTTTAGAATCATTTATAACTATAAATTTTTGCTGTAATAGTTTTTTTACAGAGTGACTTGATAGGTTGATTGGAAGTAAATAAGAATCAAACCAAAATACCTCCCAGATTGGTATATTTTCCCCTTACATAAATATAACATAATTTTAAAGTATTTTTTGAAATAGACAGAACATTGCAGTACAAAATAAAAGAAAATTATGTGACTCAAAAATTGAAAAGTACCAGGACTGTAAAATAATGTTTGTTTTTCAAGAAAGAAAACTTACAGTAATTCTATCCAACTGGCGCTTGAGTTGATCTAGGCTAGCCGTTTTCTCCTCAGCAACAGTAACTTGAACCATTTCCAGCCAGCGAACAATAATCGTCTGCAATGCGTCCGTCCTCACTACCATAGATGTCGTCGCTTCCTCGCTTTGGAGCAACGGTGAAGGTCCTGCAAGCACAATTATTCTGTAATGTGAACGACACTCAAATTACTTAAAATATTATTATAGGTATTTTTTCTATCATTTACAACAAAACACTGAAAAATTTTAAAATCGTTCAATTAATCTAAAAAACGCATTTGCTTTTCGTAGTATTTTATTAATATCCTGAGTGGTGACTGCAATTACAGTACTGCATGCAACCATGGAACCATAAACTGATGGGAAACGGTTAAAATTAAAATGTTTATTTTCTTATAATTGTTCGTTGACAATTAATAATAATTCAGATCGGTAAAAAAAATCTGGAGAGATCCAAAGTTTTTTTTGAGTGAATATAATACCTAATGATTTTTAAGTTAATATAATAACTAATGATTTATTTTTTGTAAAACTATTTAATTACAATTTATGACCTGTTTTTTAATGAAAAACAACAAAATCTAGATAAGATTTTTAAAATTTGTATATCATTTTTATTGTTTTTCATAACAAACCTTGGCAATATGGAAATAGAACCGAAGGTTGAATAACCTTTGAAAAATTCTTTGCACTAATAACCTATTTAACAATTGATTGAGGTGACAGTTAGGTTAGAAAGATAGGGAAAATAGAAAAATTAATTCACCTCTGCCAACAACTTCCTCAGCAGAAATAGCACTTAAATTTGTGTTACGAAGAGTTTGAAAGACTTTAACCGTTGTGACGATAACTTCTATTCGACTAGATGTGGTTACCACACGCGTGACCAGTTTTGTGATACCACCTTCATCCTATAATGCAACATTATTTGTAATCTTACATCACCAAACAATCTTTTGAAGCAATATTTATTTATTTAATTTTTACACAGTTCTTATTAGGTTAAATGAACTACTGTTTTACCTCTCCTAAACGTTCCCAACGTTGTTTGATTAATTCACATTCAGCATCCATTTGATTTTGAGCTATGGGAGAAACGTGCTCTTTTAGCACTTCTTTGGTTGCAAACAATTTGTCATAATCTTTCTGTTTCATTTCTTTATCGTGAATAAGAACCTAGATAAACTATGTAAATTAAAAAAACATGAATTTTTTAAAATACATATTCAAAACAGAACTACTTTAATTTGTACAAAATTAATATTTTATTTATAAATACCAAAAGTGATCACAAATTAACATTTGCACCTGCTTATCACGGTCGGTTCTAAGAACTCTTTGAGATGCCATGTCCAACCATTGATTTAACCTGTTTCGGACTTCTTTGTACTCGGCCCAAAGATTTCGCATTGTAAGTAATATCTAAATAAACTTTACCAAATTAATTTGAATTAAAAACAAAACATTCTTAGAAAAGCAATAAATCGTCTACACTAAAATAGCTGTATTTAAGAAATGGTTTTGTGTTGATATAAAATACAAAATCGCATCTATTAGAAAAACGTTATAAATAGCTGTAAGTAAGTTCAAAGACTGCGGTTTAATACAACTTTTAGATTTTTGAAACTTGTTTTAAACTGCTAAAACTTTAAAGTGCATAACTTAAAAGTAAACAATTCTGAAATAGTTATTATGACAGTTTTCGAAAACTGACATATCAAATGTACGTTAAACGCCAGAAAATACTTAAAGATAACACGTCTTAATACCTAAATACAAAAATTATAATACAATTTTTTAAAAATAAACTAAAAAGAAATAAAACGTACGACAAAGATTTGAAAACATATGAGGAATTAAAATTTTTATAAGTTAAAATCCAAATCCATTAAATTTGTCACTTCAAATGCACATTTTTTACCTTATAACCAGGGGCATAGCTATTTTAAACCACAAACGCAAAAATGAAGATCTGTTAAAATTAATAATAAATAAAGTATAACGAAATACTAAATGTTAACATTAATAATTAATAAAGTATAACGTAATATTAAAATGAAAAAATAAGAGTATAAATTGTTACTTGTAAGACTGTTCGGCCTACTTTGTTGGACCACATCCCAGCGGTTGGCAGCGTCTCGTAATGCTTGACAAACCTCTTCTTGTTTAGATGTATCTAGAATACCAAATTACAATGAATTATTATCGTCACTTCAGCAAAATGAGCCACAGTCATATAAATACACATGTGTGCGACTATAGGTGAGCACGGTCCCGGAAGCTAGAAGGGGTGGTTACCCGGGGTAAAATCTAATTTTGAATTCTGGGAGAGGGGTACCAGGAGGGTCCGGACCCCCGTAGCTTTTTAGGGGGGTCGACCTGGGGTGCAAAATTTTGAAATCTTGAGGGGGGTCAGGTGAGGTCCGGTACTCCGGTGCCCCGCGCAAAATAGTTTTAAACAATAAAGATCTAATAAATTATTCTTGTTATAGGATAATACTACATTTTATTGAATAAAAAGCAATATTCTGGTGTAAAAAGGGTGTAAAAACATGAATTGTGTTAAAAAATTCGTTTTTGGAAGAAAATTTAGTGTAAAAAAGTACCTGAAAATTTCCTGAGGGAGGAGGAGGGTTAGATTTAAAATTATAGAGGGATTCAAGGGTAAAAAATTAGGAAATTTGGGGGAAGGGGGCCTAGATTTTCGTCTAGGCGGGGGGAATTTTCGATGCTAGGGGGGTGGACCCACCCTGCCCTCCCCCCTTTCTCACCTATGAGTGCGACTCATTTTGTAGTTAATAAGGTTGTTGTTTGAAAGTTAGAATAAGTCACAATAGTCGCATATTTTTTATACGTATTGTGGCTCATTTTGCCTTTGTATCGACAATATTTCAAAACATATAAAGTTTAAAACAATAATGGGAAGTTTATTACCTTCTTTGGCATACGCATCTCCAGTTTCCTTAAGCCCCTTTTTAGCCAGTCAATTGCTTGAGGGGGGTTATTCGCTCTTTCCTTCTGAAATCATAATGTATTCTGCATTTAATTTAAAATTAATATTTGTTTGGAATAACAAAATTTTTAGCATAGCTCATGGGGTTTTATATACGTAAATATTGACAAAATATAACAACTTTCTTACTACATAAATTATAGTTTATTTCATTTTCCACTTTTATTTCTTTTCCTTTATTAAAGCTTAGTAAAAATCTCAATCTGTACCCAGACCTGTGCACGGTCTGGAAATGCCCCCTCCCCCGCTTTATTGGAGGATTTGCCCACCCCCCGCCCGAAAATGAAAAAGTACCCAAAAATTTTTGACCTATTATGACGTCATCATCTCCAATTTTTTGCAGTTTTTAGCTTATTTCAAAGATTTTGAAGCCATTTTAGACCCATTTTAACTTAAATTTTGCCTTTTTTGTCCCTTTTTTCTTCTATTTTTTCTTTTTTTTTACCTTTTTCACTTCTTCCCCTGCTTGCCCCCCCCCGTTTTAAAAAAGTTGCCCCACGTGCCCCCTCACTTTGGAATTGCCCCCAAAAAAACCCCGGTGAGGGGCAGTGCACAGGTCTGGGTAACATATCAAGTATTCATTGTAAAAAAACAACTTATTGTTATACAAGTTGGATGCAAACAAATGACATTTATATTTATGGCCTTATGCAGGATTTACGACAGCACAGGAACTATAATGCATCTGGTGCTTGTTTAAAAAGTCAGTGCTTAAACTGAAGGAAGAAAAACGTTTCTCAGCCTCTCTAATAAACTACGTCCAGATATATTAAAATCTTACGTGTAAATCCGATATGAAAATGTCCACTTCTTCAAAGCTATTAGGCTGTTTCTGCCAAGCTTCCAGTTTAAGTTCCTGAGTATGGATCCTGTTTTGCAGCCGATATTGTGCGCAGAGAAAGCGCAGCCATTTCAGGTGCTCCGGGGAGCTTTCGATGGCGTGCAGAAATCGGGCGTTGAGAGGGTCTAAAAATTCTGGCGCAATTTTCTGGCCTTCAACGCGACCCGACCGGTAGATTTGATAAAACTGACCGTATTTAGTTTTGGAATCTGCGAAGTGACCCTGAAATTAGAAATTTTAGCAAAAAAAACCTGCAAATTGTGATTTTTTAGAAATTTAAAATTTTAGCAAAAAATTAGAAATTTTGAAATTTAAGCAAAAAATCTGAAATTAGAAATTTTAGCAAAAAAACCTGCAAATTGTGATTTTTTAATAATAAAAAAAAATGTTAGATAATTCATAAAACCTGTTTTATTTCGCGTATACTAAACTTTAAAAAATTTTCAACATGAAATACGCAGTTTATTATAAAAAACATAACCAAGTAATAAATCTATCTACTAGAATTTGAGTAGTAACTTTTTAAACAGTTTTACGTAGTTTTTAACGTATAAGGAATTCATGTGGATTATGTTTTATTATACTCTCTTTAGATTTCACAAAAAAACATTGATTTTCATTATGAACTTGTCTTGTATAAGCGACTGTTTCACAGTTTTGAAACATTATGAGCACATTTTTAATCAATTAATAAATTCCAATATGTTCCTATTTTAAAGAAAATATCTTGTACAGTAAATAATAAAGGCATTTACTTCCGTCAAATGCAGTTGAACCCAGTTTTACAAAGAAAACCTATCCCTTACTTCTTCTTTTCTTATCAATTGTTCCAGGTATTTGAAAGTGGCGTCTGGATCCGAAGGTTTTAAACTGACGGTTGCATGCAAGTAGTTTTCCGCCGCCATTAACCACACCACCAACTCCGTTAAATTCCCAGGCAAGTGTGTTTCCAGCTTGTGACTCCATCGCGTCAAGGCGTCGCTCAGCTCCTGCCATCTAAATAAAAGCCACTATATAATTTTTCATTCAACTTTAAAAATTTAATTTACTTTGACAAAGGTTAATATTTAGTTCAATTAGTATAGCAGTTACGTTGGCCTTTTAATGCAAATTTTAAATTAAGTTTAAAACGCAGTAAAACACGTTTTAAAGTTACTTAATGCGTTTATTTTGTTGGCGGCTAGGCGCCAGCTGGCGCCTCGTCGCTGGCGAAGAAAAAACCAGATCAATATATCATGTTTTGAGGGATTCCAACAAAATTTTTTTAAATTAATATGTTTAAGTTTATTTATTTAGTTTAAATACTAAAGTTTACCTGGCATCTAAATAGCGCCATTCCTCGTTACTGACACTTACTAAGCCACCTTGATGAGCGCGATGATAAAAATAGCTATGCGCCTCTCTTTCCACCAGATACCGATCTCGTAAACTGAGATAGACCTGAAAATACAATAAAATCACCACTAAAGTTTTTACCCGCCATTTGAATTTTTCAATATTTTAATTCACGTGCGCCCCCCCCCCGGGGTTCGGGGGGGGGGGGTTGGGGGGGGGATTCCTGCCCCCCCCCCCCCCCGGGGAAACGGGGGGGGGCATTCAAAGGGGGGGGGGCGGGGGCGAATTTTTGAAACGGGGGGGGGCAATAAAACGGGGGGGGGGGGCAACCTGGGAGAAAGAAAAAAAAAGAGAAAAAAAAGGAGAAAAAAAGAAGGGAAAAGGAGAAAAAAGGGACAAAAAAAGCGGAAATAAGGTTGAAAAATAGGTCTAAAATGGCTTAAAATACATTGAAATAGGCTAAAAACTGCAAAAAATTCGCGATGATGGCGTCATAATCAAGCTCAAAAATGGCGTCATATTTTTAGGGTACCCTTTTCCATTTTTTGGCGGGGGGGGGAAAATAGGACAGAGAAGGAGATCTCCAAAAAAATAAAGAGAGGCATTTTCAGAATGTTGCACAGGTCTGTTAATTTAATAATCTATCCAATTACGAGAAAAAAAATCTGTCAATGCGATATTTAAAGATACAATGATTATGCGCTATTAAATAAAATTGTTACTTTGTATTCGGCGAAAAAGTCTCCAGGTGGTGTGTCTGCGTGTTTGAGTGTATCCCGACTGGATTCTAGCCATTCCAGAAGTCGGTCATAGCGCTCACGTTCCTCTGTACCCACTTCTCCAGCTTCCATTGGCTCCCCTTTGTGAATCTTAAGTGAAATATTTAACATTAAAAGTTATAATAGGTAATCAAGTTGTTATTATCAGTTGATTATTATCAAGTGATGAATAATTATATTTATAACAATTTGATGCTCATAAAAAATGTCATATTAAAATGCTTACTAAAATTGCGAGAAAAGTGTGTCCATCAGAAAAAGTCACACCAAATTTTAAAATCATATTTGTTGCTAACAATGTGTTGGTAAACTATTAAATTTGTTTATTAAAATTTAATTGAAAATTCTTCGTAGTTTTTTTCCTTTATATCATTGCAACTAAAACTTTAAACAAAACAGTCCGTGTTCACCAAGACCAACCTTATCAGAGGGTGTTTTCTTGAGGAACTGCGAGACGTAAGTCATGATGGAGCGCTTGTCTGGGCGCTCGCAGTCCACATCCTCTGGTTCCAACAGTCGGGAAATGCCCAAGTGCTTCTCAGCCGTGGAAAAGGCCTGTTCCAGGTTCTTAAAACAAACCAAAAATATTACAACATATTCAATTTTTTCACAATTTAAATGATCAAAAAAATAATTTTTAACAAGTGTAGAATGTCGACAATACGTTCAATAAAGCAGTTTTTCATATACCTAACTAAATTAAAATTTCAACACATACTATTATAATGGACGTTCGCTTGGATTTGTTATTTAATTAACTTTTTTGGACTTGTAACAAAAATAACAGCTGTTGCCATTCCTATACATAAACATAAATAGCTTAAATTCTGAAGCATTAAAAAGATAACATAATACATCATAAATAAATAATGGTGCAAATTAGGTAAATATTTTTTGAAAAACTTCGGAAACATTTTATAAATCAGCATTTATTTCAATTTGTTACGATAAAAATTACGTTATGAAATGGTGCGAATTATAGGATATTAAATATCCCCTATCCAAACGAAACTCGTAAAAAAGAAACCATTATTTTCAGTGCAATCAAAAAAATCTTTTCATTATATTCCAAATATAATAATGAACATATTTTTTTAAAACCATTCTTTCACTATATTTCAAATATAATTATAAAAGTATTTTTTAAAAAATCTTAGGCACAAATTGATTATTTTTTTTTATTTTGATTATAAATAATTATTTACCTGTCTTGGAGCCTGTCTTCTTACAACACCCATGTCCACGAGTTTTGGATCAACACGATGCACCAGGGCGTTAAATAAAACCCCGTCTTTCCATGATTTGTCGAAATCTTTTACTGGTAACTGAAGTTTTTCTCCAACTTCTTTTTTGACCCATTTTAGCATAACCTTAAAACCGTAAATCGCATTAAAAATGACAAACACAGTATAATGTTTATTAATAAAATATAGCAACATCATCAATTTATTTAAATTTCTAATGTTATTTTACTTACTCCAACATTAATTTAATGTTACATCTCTCACTTATATTACGAAAAATAGGTACATAAGAAACTGCAATAAAATATTAGCCTTTTTTCTTATCATACCACTGTTGTATTTTAGTGGCTCAATAAGTCTTTAAAGCGGTTTCTACATAATTACAATGACTTAATGTTTGCAGTTGTTTTTTTTTAAATAAAAAAATAATATCAAAAAACAATAGCAGAATTTCGCTTATTACAAACAACTGTTCTCGGTTGAACTCGACGATTTGGAGATATTGGTGCTGAAACAACTTTAACGTGGAGCTGAAAAAAAAATGGAGCGGAAATTTAAAATCGCTAAAACTTGCTAAAACCTAAGTTTGAACCTAACCCAGTTTGCCAATTTTTTTACTTCCAACTCCAAGTTCCCAAAATTTTCTTACGGCTTCAGGTTGACTGCTTACGGCTACAAACCGACTTTTTCTGTCACAACGTAGGTTTATGCAAAGCGCTTTGTTTACCTGTTCCACGCCACGTTTAAATCTCCCGGCGGTGGCCCCGGCGGGGCTGGGACCGGCGGCTTTGGCCGGACTGGAAGCGCCCAGGGGTGTTGGGAAGCGCCCGAGTTTTGCCGACGGGGGCCCCAGTCGACCCGAAGCGGAGACCGGGGAGGCCAGGCCGGGGCTGCCGGGTCGGGCGCCGCCTAAACTGTCCAAACTGCTCTGAGAGGAGGAGAGGGAACTGGCCAAGCTCCAACCCCATTCCGTTAGCATCCGAGCATTTTCTTCTATCTAAAATATTATAATACTTGGTAGTTTTAAAATATATTCACATCACATTGTACTATTGTTGCAGGATTAAGCAAAAAACTTAATAAATCACTGTAAAATTTCTAAAATTCAAATTCAACTAAGACTAGATAACGCATTTTTATGCATTCAGATTTTTATGCTCATATACAACCTATATAAAATCAAAAACACTAGATAACGGCGTTTAAAAGACATGATTTTTAAGATTTAAAAAAAATTGTACATAATACTCTGACTAAAATAAGGTTGCACACTTTATTGATGGAACCTGAGCATAGTACTTTTAAAAGAAATTTATTTATCCTTGTCTAAATTATAAACCATTCAACTAGAGTATGAAGGCTCAACTCGTCATTGCTGGTAGATAACAGAACAGATTAACCGTTGTTATGGAGAAATATATAAAAATACTGCCATTCAGTGGACTAGGCAGATATTATTAAACGCTAATTTCAAAACACACCAAAAAGATACAGTGAGTAGAATACATAGGAATTGAGATTCACAAATGTTACCTGGAAGTGCAAAATGATTTGCCATATTAATCCAAGTATAATTCTATGATTTCCGTCTGCAATATCTGTTGGATTGTTGTTGACCAAATCCAACTAAAATACACAACTTGAATGAAAACAGCATAAACGAGAATGTTTTGTATTTCCAATCATACATGGGCACGGGGGGTTGGGGGGGTTAACCCCCCCAAATTCTGAGAAGGGGGGTTTAACCCCCCCCCACTCAGAAGTGGGGGGGGGGAGAAAAAGTTAACCCCCCCCCCCAATTTTGGAAAAATGAAGAAAAAAAATGTCTTTAAAATGACTTCTAACTGCCTCCAAACTTAAGTTTTGAGGTCAAAATGAATGTTTTAAGCAATAAAAAGCTCAAAAATGCAATAAAAAGGGCTTTTTGACCTAAAATTAGCGTTTTTTACCTATTTTTCCTTCAAAATCGAAAAACGATATGGGTAAAATGCACTCCAGAAAAAAAACGATATGGGTATTTTGCGTTTCTCAGATTTTAACCCCCTCCCTAATTTGGGGTTTAACCCCCCACTCCGGACCAACTTGCCCATGTATGTTTCCAATCGATCCGTTTCAATTTGGATATCCCTTACAGAACTGATGTTTAATTGAGCTACTGAAATCTGTTATTATGAATCACTAAATAATATGCTTATATAGAACCTATAGGGTAACTGACTTAAAGTCGGCCAGACCTTAATTTCTGCCACCGGCTGTTATTTTTCCCGTGCGTACAATTATGAAATGAGCTGCGTATGGCTGGATAAATCTTCATATCATCTATATAGTCATACAAACCTTATTTAATAACTATGCGCGTAGCAAAACTAATAGCCAGTGGCCGAAATTAAGACCTGGTCAATCTTAAGTCAGTTAGTCTACAACATATATATTTGAAATTTCTTTTAGGTTTTTTTTCGATTTTTCATATATTTTCATTTATTTTTAGAGATCTACCAGACTGAAAGAACAATTTCACGGCTGCAAATGTATAATTATAATAATAACTTTATCAATACAATTTTTTATCATAAATTTTGCACAAAAACTAACTACTATAGGAAAATAGTTTATATGTAAAAAATTCCTAAAATAGGTTAATGCAGTGAATTCTTCATAAACCGAATTTTTAAAATAAAAAAATTACAGATAAAATATGTAGTAAATGAGAAATGACACGCAAATTTCTTATAAATAAGAAATAAATAAACAAAATTACATTAACTGGCAATTCAATAAAAATAATTCTATCTATACATACCCCTCGCTTTTTCAAGGCTTCCAGCGCCGAATTTAAATTGTCTATGTGATGCACACGCTTAAGACCAGATTTTGCATTGACATGCTAAACGTAATTATTAAAACAAATTTTAAAAAAATAACATTATCAACACCTTTTCTTATTCTACGAGATGATAAGTTAAAAAAATATTTAATATACATTTCATTTATTTTTTATAGACAGATTTTCCCAACTTTACGGTGTAACATCGGTAATACGTTGGTTTGATCACGATTAGTTAGGTTTACATATTCTACCATGATACGCAATTTGTGACTCAGCGGTCATACCGTACTCAAAAATTTTTTTTGAATTTTCATTTTAAGCGTGGCATAATCGCGAGAGAACGAAGTGAGTACGACTACCACGACGTGTGCACCCAATCAATGTTTTACCTCGGGTACTTGAGCAAAAGGGTTAACGAGAACGGGCAGAAATAATGTTTTATTTAGCAAAGAAGAGAAAATTTTGAAAAACATAAAAACAATAATAAAATAAACGAGTAATATCAGAAACAGAAACATTTATAGTCATTAAAAACACTTTTTGCTATGCTAGTTCAGAGCTTATCTCCTTTTTGTACTCCAGTAGATTTCGAAGAAAAGCTATGACATTTTGTTTCATAAGATTTTAAGCAAAGTCATTTGTTTATGAATTTGGAAACGCAATAGAAATCCAGACCTGTGCACTGCCTCCCACCCCCGGGGTTGTATTAGGGGGGGGGAATTCCAAAACGGGGGGTGCACAGGGGCAATTTTTTGAAAGGGGGCAATAAAACGGGGGAGGGGGGGCAAGCAAGGGAGAAAGAAAAGAAAGAAAAAAAAGGAGAGAAAAAAAGAAAAAAAAAAGGAAAAAGCGAAATTAGAGTAAAAACAGTTCTAAAATGGCTTAAAATCCCCAAATTAGGGAGGGGGTTAAAATCGGAGAAACGCAAAATACCCATATCGTTTTTTTTTGGAGTGCATTTTACCCATATGGTTTTTTGATTTAAAAAAGGTAAAAAACGCTAATTTTAGGTCAAAAAGCCCTTTTTATTGCATTTTTGAGCTTTTTATTGCTTAAAACATTCATTTTGACCTCAAAACTTAAGTTTGGAGGCAGTTAGAAGTCATTTTAAAGACATTTTTTTTTCATTTTTCCAAAATTGGGGGGGGGGTTAACTTTTTCTCCCCCCCCCACTTCCTCCTAGTGGGGGTTCAACCCCCTCTCAAATTCGGGTTAACCCCCCCAACCCCCGTGCCCATGTATGATTGGAAATACAAAACATTCTCGTTTATGCTGTTTTCATTCAAGTTGTGTATTTTAGTTGGATTTGGTCAAAAACAGAACAGTTCAAGATATATTGCAGACGGAAATCATAGAATTATACTTGGATTAATATGGCAAATCATTTTGCACTTCCAGGTAACATTTGTGAATCTCAATTCCTGTGTATTCTACTCACTGTATCTTTTTGGTGTGTTTTGAAATTAGCGTTTAATAATATCTGCCTAGTCCACTGAATGGCAGTATTTTTTATATATTTCTCCATAACAACAGTTAATCTGTTCTGTTATCTACCAGCAGTGACGAGTTGAGATTCGCGCCTTCATACTCTGGTTGAATGGTCTATAATTTAGTCAAGGATAAATAAATTTCGTTTAAAAGTACTATGCTCAGGTTCCATCAGTAGAGTGTGCAACCTTAGTTTAGTCAGAGTATTATGTACAATTTTTTTTAAATCTTAAATATCATGTCTTTTAAACGCCGTTTTCTAGTGTTTTTGATTTTATATAGGTTGTAAATGAGCATAAAAATCTGAATGCTAAAAAATGCGTTATCTAGTCTGTTGAATTTGAATTTTAGAAATTTTACAGTGATTTATTAAGTTTTTTGCTTAATCCTGCAACAATAGTACAATGTGATGTAAATATATTTTAAAACTACCAAGTATTATAATATTTTAGATAGAAGAAAATGCTCGGATGCTAACGGAATGGGGTTGGAGCTTGGCCAGTTCCCTCTCCTCCTCTCAGAGCAGTTTGGACGAAATAGGCGGCACCCGACCCGGCAGCCCCGGCCTGGCCTCCCCGGTCTGCCCCGCTTCGGGTCGACTGGGGCCCCCGTCGGCAAAACTCGGGCGCTTCCCAACACCCCTGGGCGCTTCCAGTCCGGCCAAAGCCGCCGGTTTCAGCCCCGCCGGGGCCACCGCCGGGAGATTTAAACGTGGCGTGGAACAGGTAAACAAAGCGCTTTGCATAAACCTACGTTGTGATGTGACAGAAAAAGTCGGTTTGTAGCCGTAAGCAGTCAACCTGAAGCCGTAAGAAAATTTTGGGAAATTTTTGTGGAAGTTAAAAAAATTGGCAAACTGGGTTAGGTTCAAACTTAGGTTTTAGCAAGTTTTAGCGATTTTAAATTTCCGCTCCATTTTTTTTCAACTCCACGTTAAAGTTGTTTCAACACCAATATCTCCAAATCGTCGAGTTCAACTGAGAACAGTTGTTTGTAATAAGCCAAATTCTGCTACTGTTTTTTGATATTATTTTTTTATTTAAAAAAATAAAACAACTGCAAACATTAAGTCATTGTAATTATGTAGCAACCGCTTTAAGGACTTATTTGGCCATTAAAATACAACAGTGCTGTGATAAGAAAAAATGCTAATAGTTTATTGCAGTTTCTTATGTATTTTTCGTAATATAAGTGAGAGATGTAACATTAAATTAATGTTAGAGTAAGTAAAATAACATTAGAATTTTAAATAAATTGATGATGTTGCTATATTTTATTAATAAACATTATACTGTGTTTGTCATTTTTAATGCGATTTACGGTTTTAAGGTTATGCTAAAATGGGTCAGAAAAGAAGTTGGAGAAAAACTTCATTACCCGTAAAAGATTTCGACAAATCATGGAAAGACGGGGTTTTATTTAACGCCCTGGTGCATCGTGTTGATCCAAAACTCGTGGACATGGGTGTTGTAAGAAGACAGGCTCCAAGACAGGTAAATAATTATTTATAATCAAAATAAAAAAAAAAAATAATCAATTTGTGACTAAGATTTTTTAAAAAATATTTTTATAATTATATTTGAAATATGGTGGAAGAATGGTTTTAAAATAAATATGTTCATTATTATATTTGGAATATAATGAAAAGATTTTTTGGATTGCACAGAAAATAATGGTTTCTTTTTTACGAGTTTCGTTTGGATAGGGGATATTTAATATCCTATAATTCGTACCATTTCATAACGTAATTTTTATCGTAACAAATTGAAATAAATGCTGATTTATAAAATGTTTCCGAAGTTTTTCAAAAAATATTTACCTAATTTGCACCATTATCCATTTATGATGTATTATGTTATCTTTTTAATGCTTCAGAATTTAAGCTATTTATGTTTATGTATAGGAATGGCAACAGCTGTTATTTTTGTTACAAGTCCAAAAAAGTTAAATAACAAATCCAAGCGAACGTCCATTATAATAGTATGTGTTGAAATTTTAATTTAGTTAGGTATATGAAAAACTGCTTTATTGAACGTATTGTCGACATTCTACACTTGTTAAAAATTATTTTTTGATTATTTAAATTGTGAAAAAATTGAATATGTTGTAATATTTTTGGTTTGTTTTAAGAACCTGGAACAGGCCTTTTCCACGGCTGAGAAGCACTTGGGCATTTCCCGACTGTTGGAACCAGAGGATGTGGACTGCGAGCGCCCAGACAAGCGCTCCATCATGACTTACGTCTCGCAGTTCCTCAAGAAAACACCCTCTGATAAGGTTGGTCTTGGTGAACACGGACTGTTTTGTTTAAAGTTTTAGTTGCAATGATATAAAGGAAAAAAACTACGAAGAATTTTCAATTAAATTTTAATAAACAAATTTAATAGTTTACCAACACATTGTTAGCAACAAATATGATTTTAAAATTTGGTGTGACTTTTTCTGATGGACACACTTTTCTCGCAATTTTAGTAAGCATTTTAATATGACATTTTTTATGAGCATCAAATTGTTATAAATATAATTATTCATCACTTGATAATAATCAACTGATAATAACAACTTGATTACCTATTATAACTTTTAATGTTAAATATTTCACTTAAGATTCACAAAGGGGAGCCAATGGAAGCTGGAGAAGTGGGTACAGAGGAACGTGAGCGCTATGACCGACTTCTGGAATGGCTAGAATCCAGTCGGGATACACTCAAACACGCAGACACACCACCTGGAGACTTTTTCGCCGAATACAAAGTAACAATTTTATTTAATAGCGCATAATCATTGTATCTTTAAATATCGCAGTGACAGATTTTTTCTCGTAATTGGATAGATTATTAAATTAAAATATTGAAAAATTCAAATGGCGGGTAAAAACTTTAGTGGTGATTTTATTGTATTTTCAGGTCTATCTCAGTTTACGAGATCGGTATCTGGTGGAAAGAGAGGCGCATAGCTATTTTTATCATCGCGCTCATCAAGGTGGCTTAGTAAGTGTCAGTAACGAGGAATGGCGCTATTTAGATGCCAGGTAAACTTTAGTATTTAAACTAAATAAATAAACTTAAACATATTAATTTTAAAAAATTTTGTTGGAATCCCTCAAAACATGATAATTGATCTGGTTTTTTCTTCGCCAGCGACGAGGCGCCAGCTGGCGCCTAGCCGCCAACAAAATAATCGCATTAAATAACTTTAAAACGTGTTTTACTGCGTTTTAAGCTTAATTTAAAATTTGCATTAAAAGGCCAACGTAACTGCTATACTAATTGAACTAAATATTAACCTTTGTCAAAGTAAATTAAATTTTTAAAGTTGAATGAAAAATTATATAGTGGCTTTTATTTAGATGGCAGGAGCTGAGCGACGCCTTGACGCGATGGAGTCACAAGCTGGAAACACACTTGCCTGGGAATTTAACGGAGTTGGTGGCGTGGTTAATGGCGGCGGAAAACTACTTGCATGCAACCGTCAGTTTAAAACCTTCGGATCCAGACGCCACTTTCAAATACCTGGAACAATTGATAAGAAAAGAAGAAGTAAGGGATAGGTTTTCTTTGTAAAACTGGGTTCAACTGCATTTGACGGAAGTAAATGCCTTTATTATTTACTGTACAAGGTATTTTCTTTAAAATAGGAACATATTGGAATTTATTAATTGATTAAAAATGTGCTCATAATGTTTCAAAACTGTGAAACAGTCGCTTATACAAGACAAGTTCATAATGAAAATCAATGTTTTTTTTTGTGAAATCTAAAGAGAGTATAATAAAACAAAATCCACATGAATTCCTTATACGTTAAAAACTACGTAAAACTGTTTAAAAGGTTACTACTCAAATTCTAGTAGATAGATTTATTACTTGGTTATGTTTTTTATAATAAACTGCGTATTTCATGTTGAAAATTTTTTAAAGTTTAGTATACGCGAAATAAAACAGGTTTTATGAATTATCTAACATTTTTTTATTATTAAAAAATCACAATTTGCAGGTTTTTTTGCTAAAATTTCTAATTTCAGATTTTTTGCTTAAATTTCAAAATTTCTAATTTTTTGCTAAAATTTTAAATTTCTAAAAAATCACAATTTGCAGGTTTTTTTTGCTAAAATTTCTGATTTCAGGGTGCACTTCGCAGGATTCCAAAACTAAATACGGTCAGTTTTATCAAATCTACCGGTCGGGTCGCGTTTGAAGGCCAAGAAATTGCGCCAGAAGTTTTAGACCCTCTCAACGCCCGATTTCTGCACGCCATCGAAAGCTCCCGCCGGAGCACCTGAAATGGCTGCGCTTTTCTCTGCGCACAATATCGGCTGCGGAAACAGGATATCATGCTCAGGAACTTAAACTGGAAGCTTGGCAGAAACAGCCTAATAGCTTTAGAAGAAGTGGACATTATAGGGGGCATTTCCAGACCGTGCACAGGTCTGGGTACAGATTGACATTTTTACTAAGCTTTAATAAAGGAAAAGAAATAAAAGTGGAAAATGAAATAAACTATAATTTATGTAGTAAGAAAGGTGTTATATTTTGTCAATATTTACGTATATAAAACCCCATGAGCTATGCTAAAAATTTTGTTATTCCAAACAAATATTAATTTTAAATTAAATGCAGAATACATTATGATTTCAGAAGGAAAGAGCGAATAACCCCCCTCAAGCAATTGACTGGCTAAAAAGGGGACTTAAGGAAACTGGAGATGCGTATGCCAAAGAAGGTAATAGTCTTATCATTATTGTTTTAAACTTTATATGTTTTAAAATATTGTCGATACAAAGGCAAAATGAGCCACAATACGTATAAAAAATATGCGACTATTGTGACTTATTCTAACTTTCAAACAACAACCTTATTAACTACAAAATGAGTCGCACTCATAGGTGAGAAAGGGGGGAGGGCAGGGTGGGTCCACCCCCCTAGCCTCGAAATTCCCCCCGCCTAGACGAAAATCTAGGCCCCCTTCCCCCAAATTTCCCAATTTTTTACCCTTGAATCCCTCTATAATTTTAAATCTAACCCCCCTCCTCCCTCAAGAAATTTTCAGGTACTTTTTTACACTAAATTTTCTTCCAAAAACGAATTTTTTAACACAATTCATGTTTTTACACCCTTTTTACACCAGAATATTGCTTTTTATTCAATAAAATGTAGTATTACCCTATAACAAGAATAATTTATTAGATCTTTATGGTTTAAAACTATTTTGCGCGGGGCACCGGAGTACCGGACCTCACCTGACCCCCCTCAAGATTTCAAAATTTTGCACCCCAGGTCGACCCCCCCTAAAAAGCTACGGGGGGTCCGGACCCTCCTGGTACCCCTCTCCCAGAATTCAAAATTAGATTTTACCCCGGGTAACCACCCCTTCTAGCTTCCGGGACCGTGCTCACCTATAGTCGCACACATGTGTATTTATATGACTGTGGCTCATTTTGCTGAAGTGACGATAATAATTCATTGTAATTTGGTATTCTAGATACATCTAAACAAGAAGAGGTTTTTCAAGCATTACGAGACGCTGCCAACCGCTGGGATGTGGTCCAACAAAGTTGGCCGACAGTCTTACAAGTAACAATTTATACTCTTATTTTTCATTTTAATATTACGTTATACTTTATTTATTATTAATGTTAACATTTAGTATTTCGTTATACTTTATTTATTATTAATTTTAACAGATCTTCATTTTTGCGTTTGTGGTTTAAAATAGCTATGCCCCTGATTATAAGGTAAAAAATGTGCATTTGAAGTGACAAATTTAATGGATTTGGATTTTAACTTATAAAAATTTTAATTCCTCATATGTTTTCAAATCTTTGTCGTACGTTTTATTTCTTTTTAGTTTATTTTTAAAAAAATGTATTATAATTTTTGTATTTAGGTATTAAGACGTGTTATCTTTAAGTATTTTCTGGCGTTTATCGTACATTTGATATGTCAGTTTTCGAAAACTGTCATAATAACTATTTCAGAATTGTTTACTTTTAAGTTATGCACTTTAAAGTTTTAGCAGTTTAAAACAAGTTTCAAAAATCTAAAAGTTGTATTAAACCGCAGTCTTTGAACTTACTTACAGCTATTTATAACGTTTTTCTAATAGATGCGATTTTGTATTTTATATCAACACAAAACCATTTCTTAAATACAGCTATTTTAGTGTAGACGATTTATTGCTTTTCTAAGAATGTTTTGTTTTTAATTCAAATTAATTTGGTAAAGTTTATTTAGATATTACTTACAATGCGAAATCTTTGGGCCGAGTACAAAGAAGTCCGAAACAGGTTAAATCAATGGTTGGACATGGCATCTCAAAGAGTTCTTAGAACCGACCGTGATAAGCAGGTGCAAATGTTAATTTGTGATCACTTTTGGTATTTATAAATAAAATATTAATTTTGTACAAATTAAAGTAGTTCTGTTTTGAATATGTATTTTAAAAAATTCATGTTTTTTTAATTTACATAGTTTATTTTAGATTCTTATTCACGATAAAGAAATGAAACAGAAAGATTATGACAAATTGTTTGCAACCAAAGAAGTGCTAAAAGAGCACGTTTCTCCCATAGCTCAAAATCAAATGGATGCTGAATGTGATTTAATCAAACAACGTTGGGAACGTTTAGGAGAGGTAAAACAGTAGTTCATTTAACCTAATAAGAACTGTGTAAAAATTAAATAAATAAATATTGCTTCAAAAGATTGTTTGGTGATGTAAGATTACAAATAATGTTGCATTATAGGATGAAGGTGGTATCACAAAACTGGTCACGCGTGTGGTAACCACATCTAGTCGAAAAGAAGAGATCGTCACAACGCGTAAAGAAGTTCAAACTCTTCGTACCACAACTTTCAGTGCTATTTCTGCTGAGGAAGTTGTTGGCAGAGGTGAATTAATTTTTCTATTTTCCCTATCTTTCTAACCTAACTGTCACCTCAATCATTTGTTAAATAGGTTATTAGTGCAAAGAATTTTTCAAAGGTTATTCAACCTTCGGTTCTATTTCCATATTGCCAAGGTTTGTTATGAAAAACAATAAAAATGATATACAAATTTTAAAAATCTTATCTAGATTTTGTTGTTTTTCATTAAAAAACAGGTCATAAATTGTAATTAAATAGTTTTACAAAAAATAAATCATTAGTTATTATATTAACTTAAAAATCATTAGGTATTATATTCACTCAAAAAAAACTTTGGATCTCTCCAGATTTTTTTTACCGATCTGAATTATTATTAATTGTCAACGAACAATTATAAGAAAATAAACATTTTAATTTTAACCGTTTCCCATCAGTTTATGGTTCCATGGTTGCATGCAGTACTGTAATTGCAGTCACCACTCAGGATATTAATAAAATACTACGAAAAGCAAATGCGTTTTTTAGATTAATTGAACGATTTTAAAATTTTTCAGTGTTTTGTTGTAAATGATAGAAAAAATACCTATAATAATATTTTAAGTAATTTGAGTGTCGTTCACATTACAGAATAATTGTGCTTGCAGGACCTTCACCGTTGGCCCAATGCGAGGAAGCGACGACATCTATGGTAGTGAGGACGGAACGCATCGCAGACGATTATTGTTCGCTGGCTGGAAATGGTTCAAGTTACTGTTGCTGAGGAGAAAACGGCTAGCCTAGATCAACTCAAGCGCCAGTTGGATAGAATTACTGTAAGTTTTCTTTCTTGAAAAACAAACATTATTTTACAGTCCTGGTACTTTTCAATTTTTGAGTCACATAATTTTCTTTTATTTTGTAATGCAATGTTCTGTCTATTTCAAAAAATACTTTAAAATTATGTTATATTTATGTAAGGGGAAAATATACCAATCTGGGAGGTATTTTGGTTTGATTCTTATTTACTTCCAATCAACCTATCAAGTCACTCTGTAAAAAAACTATTACAGCAAAAATTAATTTCTAATGATTCTAAAAATAACATTTTTAATAATGATTAATAATAAAAATAAAGATTCCTAATAATGAGTTTTTTTACAAGACAAAAATGTTTTGTAAGTAAAAATTCTTGTTTTAGCGACCACGTTTAAAAATGAAGCAGTTTTGGCAGTTTTCTTATTTTAGCGACCACGTTTTGTTTATTTGTAACAATTAAGTGAATACTACTGCGGAAATATATTTACTCAGAAATTAATAAATACTGCAATTTTAGAAATATATTAACTTAAGAATATTTTCTTATTTTGTATAGTATTTTACTTGAGGTATATTTTAAAACATTATCACAAAAAACTCACACCAGATGTAAAACCAGATTAAAATTACGTTTTTAAATGATTATTTATTTAATATTTTGTTAAAATTAAACCTAATTTTAAATTAAGGCTTGGTAGGTAGCTGGTTTTTTTTCGTATAATGTTTCCTTCCAGCAGAACTGATTATAATATATTTTGAAAAGTGGTTCTAATCGATACATTGTGTTTGCACCAAGCATTACTTCTGTATGCAATTCCTTAACTATTTGGCATTAATTTCTGGCTTAATAGAAAGAATGTTTTTCTGAGTACGTCTTTAAATTTATTTTAGGAGCATCAGTCAGAATTAAGTAAAGTGGACCAGGCTTTGCGAGACAGCAAGAAAATATCCGTTCAGCTTGGAGCAGAAGAGCAGAAAAAAGTTCAAGAGTTGGACTCACGTTACACGGATCTGAGGCGGAAACTTCCTACCAAATCCAGACAACTAAAGCTTGTATGTGATTTTCAAACACTTGTCGTTTACTTGAGACCTGCAGTCAGAATTGATAAACTATTAATTTTTATTTTTTTATCTTAAACTATTATCAATAAATTTTGTTTTTTGTTATTTGTTTACCTCTCAAATTTTAATGGTAAATAGGATATTGTGGTTTTGTGAATACTCCGCTCATTTCGCAAATCAGAGGGATATTTAAATTATAAGAGTGGATTTAAAGTAAATGGGAGCGTTGCAAATATAGAACTGATCAAATCTGCAAGTTTTTTCTCCTTGTCAAAAGCTCGTACTCTGATGAGCACAAAAAACGCCCCAATTATTGAGGTTTGCTTAGTAAATTTTAAAAAAAAGTAAGGTTCCAAATTAAGCTACCCAAGTGGACCGCACCTGTTTTAATTTTGTTTTTTTTAGATACTACCGCAATTGCAATCATTAGAAAATAAACAAGCTGAATTGGCCTTATGGGAAGAAAGAGCCGAGAACGACTTACAAGCGGGAAAGAATAATGAAGTTTGTTTTATTTTATTAAAAACAAAATAATAAAAAAATGTGCTTTACCATGAGAGGAGCGAGATAATTACTGTGTGGTTGCCAGATTGTTTATGATGTAAATATTAGTATTTTGCTTTTTGGGTACATTTATGTTTGAAAATAGTACCAATAATAAAACAGCTGGAAAGTCTGCAAACTACAAGAGAAAGGAATTTTAAAGGATTATAGATTTGTTAAAATTATTTTAGGAAATTAAAAAAGATATACCCCAGACCAGTGAAAAATTAAGACTTGTGGTTAGTCTTACAGACAGCGTTTGTCGCCCTGAAAATCAAACTCATCTTGACACTACTGCTATCAGACAAAGAACAAGTGACCTGAAACAAAGATTCGAGGTGAAAAATAAGCCAAATTTTTTAATAGTTGTCGAAATATCCTATAGATATGCCAAGTAAACTGTATGTAATCCTAACAAAAGTTTATATTAGATAACGTGCGTTGTGTTTCTTTTCTGTTTTCTTTTTTTTGGTTTGTTTTTCGGTTTTCATTATTATAATGAATTATTTTAAAAAAGGTCAAAAATTTTATAGATGTTTCAAAAAATCAGTTTTACACTGTTAAAATAACAGAGTTCATTTTTTTCAATTAAAAATTGATAAATTATTAAAATGCTGCATAATGTTATTTTTTGCAGATGATCTGTGCGCGCACAGAAGGACACACAGAAAACTGGTCAGCAAATTTCAGAATAGCTGAAATAAAACTGGAGGAATTAGCTGATCAGTTGGACGGAGAAGTTCATTCCGAAATTGCCGAACTTAAAAATGCAAAACGGGGATTGTTACAACGGCATGTTGTAAGTTTTATTAGTTTCCATCAAACAATATTCGTACAAAATACTTTTACTGGCTATAGTTTTATAATTGCATTCAGCGAAATCAAAATTTCAACAATTTTTTTTATCGAACTAACACTTTTTTGTATTATGTACAATTAGAGGATTTTTATGCAAAAAAGTTTATTGAATGACAAATTTAAGTGTTTTATGCCGCTAACAGAAAAGTTCTTATATACAAGAATCAAAGCAGCCTGTAGCTAAAATTTCTAAATAAAATAACTTTCATTATAGATTCTATCATTAACGAAATGAATAAAGTAATTTTTTTGCTGCACAATTTTTGTTAAAATTAGGTCCATTGATTATGGTTTAAAAATTGCGTTTAAAATGCTTTAAAAATATAATTTTAAAAATTTATATTCTAAAAAAATGTTAATTTTTTTATAGGATTTATGTATAACAAGTCCATATTAAAATATTAATTTTCACTATTCTTTGAAAATCCGATTATCAAAATTGGAAATGATTATTTTAGAATTATTTCGAAACAAGGGACGTGCAGAAGGAAGCGTTTTCTCTGCTGCAGCAGCTGGAGAGCCTGGCTCAGGAGGCAGGAAGTGGGGACTTGGCGTCCACGGATCGCGCCCAGGAGTTCGCCACCCGCCACAAGGCCGCGGAAATGCGCTGGCTGGACCTGTCCTCCCGTATTGGGGCCCTCAAACACGATTTGGAGGAAAGGCAAAAGTTAGAAGAGGTAAGCGATAACTTCTAAAAGGGTAATTATTCCACGGTAGAAGGAATATTTAGTATAAACCAAGGGCTCTAAAAACAATCATAAGTTAAACAATATTTTTAAAGATTGAAATATGGAACTATGGCCCGGTTGCTCCATGAAAACTAAGTTAATAAGTCGACTTAAGGTCTCTCCGGACAGTTTTTATTGCAGAGCGTTCAGTAGTAAACCAATTGCATTAAAGAGCAAAAATTACCCATTTTTATTTACACGCAATTTATTTTTAAATTATTATACTTATAAAGTATTATAATATTTTAAGATATTCAAATGACGAAAATTTGACTAATTGGCGGAAAGCAGGCAACAAATCCTGTTTACAATAATGCTATTTTTTGATTTTATGTGAAATAAATTTTTAAAATTATAAAAAAAAATTATTAAAATCAAAAAAAATTATGGCCAAATATGTTTTAAGTGGGAATCGATCTCAGGACCTTTCAAAAATTTGACAACGCGCTAACCGACTATGCCACTGCTACCATGGGATGATGAGCTTTAAAAGCTATTTATAAACAAACCCTCTAAAAAAATCGATAATACGCACGACGCACGACAAAATTCTTTATGCGTTAAAAAATACAAAAGATATTATGGTCTTCCAAAAAATATAAATTTTAATAGAAATATACTATCTGGAGCTTTAAAATTTACCAAAGTAAATTAAATCGAAGTTTCACCGAAATTTTGAAAAAATTAACCCCCATTTTTCACGGAAAATTGTATATTAAACCATAAATACAACAGTATTCATTTTAATTTTTACGTACGTGAAAAAAGGTAACGGTGTCTCTCTATTGGAAGTATTTTTTAATAAATAGTGTGCACAGTGGCGTGCCCAGGATTTCATTTCGGGGGAGGGGGCGGTCTGGGTAAAAACTTACCCTGAAGGGGGTCTGGGGGGCAGGAGCCCCCCAGATATAGGGGGTCTGGGGGCGAGAATCCCAGCGGGGTTAAGGGGCAGAGCCCCTTGTCAAGGGGGTCCGGGGGCAGAATGCCCCCCGGGAGGAGAAAATTTTTAATTTAAGGTGCTAAAATGCAATAGAAATTTTAATTCTAGATGATACTTATTAGAAATTTTAAGAAATTTAGAAATTTAGATTTAGAATTTAAATTTAGAAATTTTAGAAATTTTTATACCTATACATTTAAAACATGTGTTTAAACGTTAATAAAAGGATAATAGTGTTTATAGCAGTTTTATTAAATATGTATGCCTTAACTACTGAACGTGATAATCGATTTGAAATCAAAAAACTAAGATAAATTGTCAATTTAAACTACCCGCGTAGCGGGAAAATTTTGGTTTTTTGACTATTAATATGCTTTTGGAAGGCATCAGGAAAGTTTCTGTATTAATATTAAAGAAAAAATTTTTCTCTCCCAAAATTTAAAAAACGTAAGGGTCCCCCCTTACAAAAAATCCGGCTTCGCCAGATTTCAGGGGGGGGGGGGAGCGGCCGCTCCTCCCCGCCCCCCTCCCCTGGGCACGCCACTGAGTGTGCAGTAAATATTTTTAAGGGTTTTAAAAAAATTTCATTGCACTTTGATTTTCAATATCAATTATTTCAATTACTTACAATAATATAATGAATGTTCACTTTATAATTGTGATATTTCTGGCTTTTAAAACTCATATAAATTTTTTAGTGAAATATTACTGTATTTCACGAGATCTCGTATGCCGAAAATCGCGATTTTCCATACTTAAGAAAACTGTCCGGAGAGACCTTAAAGCATTTTTTTTTTGAAGTCTTAAAAAGTCCCGTCCTTTTTTACATTTGATATACATTTGTTTACATTTAATAACTCATGACTACTACTTACTGTAACCCTACTCAAATAGCTATGCTGCAACCGAGCCTAATTTAGAAGATAATGGGCATGGAAGGTTAGCTTGGCAAAATCTGTACCCCGCTTCTAATTGCAATGAGGAAAAGAGGGGTTTAACCCTTTATTTTGTGAACTTAAAAAAGTTTTCTTAATACTTCCTATCTAATGGCCTCCAAGGTCAAGTTTTGAGAATACGTGTTTTTAGCAATAAAAATTAAATGCTATGAAAAGTATTTTTGATTTTATTAGAGGTTTTATCTTTTTTTTAAGTCAAAAAAGACAAAGCTTGCACTACAGAAATATATTAAAATTTTGTTAGGCGGCTCTTTACACTCAGCTCATTAAATCAGGTTATAACCAAAATTGTGGCGGCAGCCTTCCAAGTTTTTTGACGGGGAGCGGGTTTACCCGAAAATTGTTTGGGGAAATCCCCCAACCCTTTCTTTTTCCTTTTTAGCACTTGTAGAACTGGGACCTCACAAATATTACAATGTGTGTTCGGTATTAACCCCCAAATTGTATGATGGAAAGGGGTGGGGGGAAGCATAGATGAACACGATCACCGAACCTAGGAAGGGTCTTTACCCTGGGTAGAGGACATTTCAAAAACTAGGAGGGGATCCTAGGGGGGTCGAAACCCCTCCTGGCTTTTTAGGGGGTGGACCATAGGTGTCCGACCTGCCCGGACTGCCCGGACCGCCCCCCCCCCCCTGAGGACCGGTCCAGGGTACCCCTCCCCCTAGCGCCCATTTCTGGACCCTCCCCCCTAAAATCCCTCCAGCCACCCCCCCCCCTGAAGGCGTTTTTGACAACCCCCCCCCTAACAGCTGTTCCACCCCCCCCCCCCCTTATCTACTTCTATAGATTTGTTATTTTAGGTTATCAGAGCATTAGAAAGAAAGGCTATATATTATATATAAAGAAAGAAAATATAAATATAAAGATATATATATATATAAAGATAAAAATAAATATAAATATAAAAATATAAATATATAAATATAGAAATATATAAAATATAAATATATAAATATATATATAAAAAAGCTATATTTGTATTCCCATAAATATAACATTATGTCTATAAAAATTTTTATTTATAACAGTTTAAAACTGTGTACGTCACTAAAAATAAAAAAATAAAACAGATCTTAAAAACAACCTTTAAAAACAACGTGCGTTTTTAACAACCTCTTCACTGCCGCCGTCTAAACCTGCCTGCAGTGCAAAAATAAAAATAAAAACAAAATACAAATTTTCATTTAACCGAAAATAAAGAAAGTGCAAATTCGAAAGCAAAAAAAATCAACAAAAAGTACCTCTATAATATTTAAGTTTTTAACATTTCCAAAAGCTTTTTTGGCAGGTCCAGCTTTTCCCCCCCCCCTAGTCCCCATCCAGCCCCCCCCCTAAGGGCCCTTCCGTCCAGGCTACCCCGGGTCAAAATTTCGAAAATTTGGTCCAGGCTGACCCCCCCTGCTAGGCCTACAAAATGGTAAAAAATGGGCTGACCCCGAGGTCAAACCCCCCCCCCTAGCCGTCAAGGGTCGGACACCTATGGGGTGGACCCAGGGTGGAAGATTTTGAAACCTAGAGACGGGGTCAGGCGGGGTCCAATGTCCGATGTAAAATACTTTTAAACCATTAAATGTTTAATAATTGTTTTTTATAGGATAATACTACATTTTATTGAATAAAAAGCGATATTCTGTAGCCGCACTCATAAAGCGCGATTAAATAATGGTTTTCCAAAGATAAGTATGGACTACATTTTATTCATGGACATAAAAAGCGGATTAAAAAGCTGATAAAAATACAAACGAGGTGTAGATTTTTATAATGTTGTTTGACTTTAAAATATACATACTGTTTAACAAAGTATTTTTATATATTGAATTGTCAAATTTTAAGAATATTCTGAAAAAAAGGTTAAATAATTTGTTAATTTTATAATTCGATAATACTACATTTATTGAATTAAAAAGACGATTATTTCGATTTGTAAATTGGGTAACATTGTTTTTTAAAATTGATAAAAATTAATACATTTGTATGTCTGAATATGTTAAAAGTTTATTGTACATTATTAATAGTTATTAAATGAATTGAGTCTTTTATAATAATTCTATATTTTATTGTGAGCCAATGAAAAGCGATAACAATCGTGGACCAGAGGCTGAGGCGGCTACTGGTAAAAAAAGGTGTAAAAAAACATGATTTTGTGTTAAAAATTCACGTTTTTGAAAGAAAATTTAGTATAAAAAAGTACTTAAAATTTTTTTGGGGGAGGGGGTTAAATTTTTTAATTCTAGAGGGAAATCAGGGGTAAAAAATTCGGAAATTTGGGGAGGGGGGTCCCCCTGGACTTTTTCCTAGAGGAGGGCCCCCGACATTTCGAGGCTAGGGGGAAGTGGACCCCAACCTCCCCTCCCCTTGTTTATCTCTATGGGTGGGGTTGTTGGCATTTTCGGATTTTTGGGGCACAACTAATCTCCCTGTCCATCTTTCGATGTGACCCATATCCGACCAACTTTCCCATAATATGGTTCACACCACATTTTTTGCACGTACCAAACTAGTTTTTCTTTAATTTTCACCCAATTTTTAATGTATTCTGCATGCGTTGTATGTTTCTGAGTGTTAATGTGAGAGGTTTGATCAAACATATTTTACTGTTAAGTTTTATTATTAAAGTTTATTAAAACATTTACTATACAAAGAAAAATATTAATAAAAAATGTTGTTTGAATTTTTTCTCTCAAACTTATAATTTTAAACTTATTTTAAACCTATGATAAAACAAAAAAAGTTCTGGAGGAAGAATGGTACTGCCACGCTAGATTTCTTAATAGGATTTTTATTTTGCGTGTCATCTTTTTAGATGATGGATGATTATATGGCTGAGTATAGAAAAAGGAAGTCCGACCTTGAAACACGTCTTACCGCCGCAGAGAAATTGGCTCAAGAGTTTGAATCAAAAAGAAAAATACAACCTATCAAAAACTTGGATGAAGCGAGAAAAGAGCTTAAAGAAAATCAGGTAAATGAAACCCATAAATATGTGCAAAACGCTTGCGTTTTACAAATTAAAGTGGTTTTCTAAAAACTAAAAACATGTTGTTTTGGTTTGCTTGATATTCTCAAGTTATTTTATTATAGCTGTATTAAGTTCATAAGAAACGCATTAAAATTTAGTTGGTTTTGTTTGACTTTTTTAGATTTAAAAGCACATTTTTAAAGCATATTTTTAAACAGTCATTCTTGGTCAATAAAACGGAAGCCATTGTATGTACGTGATTAATTTTTGTAACATTGATGTTTTTGATGTGAGCCCGAGCTGGTACATACTCGTGCTTTTTTTAATATAGGAACTTTTGTTGGAACTCAACGATTGTTATTCATCATTGGAAAGAGTAAAAGAGATTCTGGCCTGTCTTAACCCGCTGTTGGAGTCGCATGAAAGCGCTAGCTTTAAACAGGAAACCATCGGACTTGAATTCAGGCTGGAAGCATTACGAGATCTGATCAGTGCTCTTGTTACGACCAGAAAACTTATTATTGAGCATATCGAAATTATACGAGAGTTCACCGCTGTTGTAGAAGAAAGGGTTCTTAAGGTTGACCTGGAGGATTTAGACAATGAAGAGCTAGAGGTAAAAATTTGCTCACATGTATGTTATTGCTCTAATTACAAAACCATATTAAGTACTAAAGAAAAACAGTTAGATCGTTTATTAAAACATTTTTGTCAATTTTTAACTATTTTGCCAAAGTATTATAAATTTAGTGCAACTAATAATATCTTTACTTAGACTTTATTGCTGGAGCTGCAAGCCAAACTGGATTTGTTGCGAAGTTTGAAAAACCAACCGGACACATCGTCGGATCCGTCCGCCAAGACGCTGATACAAGAGGCGGAGAGTGGCCTCACCCGAGTCTCTGCACAGCTGGACAAGAAAAGATCCGCCCTGGAAGCCCGGAAAGCCGACGAAGATCGAGTACAAGACTTCAGGTAGAATCTTAGTGGAGTATAATAATACGTGCACTGGTGAAAAATGTAAAAGTTGCTGTCAAGTTTGTGCTTAGCATTTTTCAACAATATTTACATTAGATAATTAGTATAGAATATTATCGACACCATTTTAGGAACTTTGAGGGCTCCACGTAATTTGACGCAACCATTTCAATTCCAAAAGCGAATGTAAACGTGTTCCATGCAAATTATGCGACTTTTGGTGTAAAAATTTAGGTGTCGTGGTTTTTTTTTGTTGTTTTTTTTTTTTGAACTTTCGAAAAAACGGCCAGAAAAATAGATAATTTTGGATAGGTAAGAACACAGGGAATTTAATATGAAAATCGGTTTCACTGGTTACAAAGTAATGACTACTCACAAACAAACCCGAATATTTAGAAGTCGTACCTTAATTGACTGAAAATCCCGAAAATCAATGTGTAAAAAAACGTGCGTAAAAGTGTGCGTTTTTATTTGAATTTCCCAAGAATATAAACTAAAAACGTGATTTGGATTGCTTCGACAGTGCTATTATGTTAAAACTGAAACAGAAACGCCAAATGCAATACCTAATTCAAGGATAATACCAAAATTAATTAAGATTGCATCATTATCCATGGCGTCGGCGCCCCACTTCTTTTACTTACGAAAATCTCCCAATTCACCAATAGCAGCATTCTATCAAATCAAATTATTTTCCCTGAATGTCATCTTTTTAATAAATTCTGTGTTTATTAGCTATTTTTGTAATTTTAGCACGCGATTGAAAAAACTGAAACAGTGGAGAGACGAAACATCGGAGGAAGTTTCCGAAAACTCTAGCGTGTTTAAAAATCAACTAGGACACCCTGAAGGTTCTCAGCTAATTGTGGACCGAATAAATGTAAAAATTTATATGTTAAAATTTATTTATGACACTGATTTCTATTTTTTTCTTTATTTGACACAAGACAGTTGTTTATTTAAATTTTTTTTTAACTGCAATGATTTTGTTATTTTATGTTATTACTGAGAATTTCATACTCCCAAATAACTTTCTCTGAAGTTCCAGCCATTTAAAAGACGCATTATTTCTTGAAGCTTTATCTCTTGTCTAAGTAATTTAAAGATTATTTCACTTTGAAATACTTTCTAAGTTCTTTTAGCATAATATAAAAAATTCAATAATATTATTTAAAATAACACAAAGTTTCAGTGAATGTCCGGAAATCGAAAAAAACAGCTAAATTATTATGAGATCAATTTTCTTATAAATCGCTCACTATTAGTATTGATATTTGTTTTTTTTTAATTTTCTCGATAGCAATTACAGTAGTTTAATTACTTAATATTATATATAAGTAATGTGTTTCGTTTCGTTACTAACTAAAGCTAAAAAATTTTAGGAATTACAAAGAGAGCATCAAAATACAACAGGTAGTCTAATATTGCTTCAGTCAGACTATGCTTTAAATCCGCAATTATTCAATGAATCAGATTCGGGTACGCAAGATAGCCTACGCGAATTAGAAATGTCCTTGCCGATAATCAAGGGAAAATTTAACCGATGGACGGAAAAGGCAGATTTTGGTAATAATTTGTGGGCCAGATTTTTATCCACCGACATTCCTGAGGGACAGAATTACTGCAAAAATATTCGAGAGCGAATGGAAACCTTAAAATTAAGTCCTCAGGTGGATACCGCAACGGCTCTGGAAGTAGTTGAAGTAAGATTTAAAAAAAAAAAATTATCGCTGTGGGATTGCTAAAAATGTTTGTTTTGTTATTGCGTAGTTCTATAGCTTAAATACAAGTACTATTTACAATTTCTGTATTTCATCTCAAAATTAGATGCCAAGAATATTTTGTTTTTAATCTTTTTTGTTTTCTAGCCAGAGCAAAAAAATAATTTTTATCGCTTTTAGTATTTACAATATTAGTGTATACATTTTTAATATTTTTATGCTTTGCTTGTATTTAAACACAGGTGTAGAGCACCTTTGATGTTTTGGAAAAACCACAAAGACGCCAAACCAATTATACCTAGAAGACTAGCGCTAAAGTCGTTCTCACTTTTGTTTAAAGTGTGTTTGATTTCTTAAGCTCAAAAAATCAGAAAGGGTTAGTTAGCGTCATAGATTTTAAAATTGTTTGTCATAAAACCAAAAATATATATTTTTGATAAAACAGTGTTTCGGTTTAATAATAACAATTGTGTGTAAGCAGAGAAGCTTGAAATTAAATGCAATATTTAATGTTTTTCAAAAATTTAAGATTATAGTGCATTGCACTTAACGAGTTTTGTTAGAAACATCAAAATAATCACTGAAAACTGAAGTAGACTTGACTTTTTAAAAATAAGTCCCAAAAGCTTTTGGTACTACACAAAAATATTTTGCCTTCTTCATAGTGCTGCTACTAAACTTCAATATCATGCTCAGGAGCTCCGGCCTTTTAAAGCGTAGGGAACTCAAGAGCTCCAGAGCTCCCACCCTTAAATATGCAATTTTAAAGTTATTTGAGCTTGAAATACTTTAAAAGTTACTCATTTCTAAGACTATTTCTACGCGATAAAAAAGTGTAAAAAAAATAATTTACAAAAAAAAATTTGACAAAATAATCTAGGGCATCACGTTTTAATTTATTATTTATAAAGTTAGTAAGCCGGAGCTCGAATCTTCGAGAAACATTACAAGTTTTAAAAACATTTTATAATTTATTGTTTGTTACATAAAAGGTGGACTGATTTTCTGGAATCGTAATCTTACTGTTTATTAGGCAGTTTTTTGCTTCAATATTTTCCAGTTAGTTCACTCTGATCACACAGTTACGTGCACTGTGAATAGGTTTTTTGCAGCAGTTGGCTGGCTGCATTATTTAAGATGAGTATATGTGATAGAGACTATTATAAATGTGCGTACATAACTTTTTTAAATAAAATTGTTATTATAAATGTCCAATTTTGATAAAATAGTTTTTTCTCTCATGCTTGTTGTTGCCAAAAAAATGCTTGCAATAAAATTGTAATGAAAGTGTTAACTTTTGGTATTAGCTTATTGTTTTGATTTTTTAGTTTTGTGTAATTTTATTAAGTTAAACTAAAGTAATTATATGGGACGGACGAGTTAAATTTTTTTTAAACAGGGAAAAAGATCTAAAATGTAATTTAATTCCAAGATATTTCTGTTATTAAAACCAGTCAAGTTTTTTTTAATATTTTGTTCTTAACGAAGCACCTTTGTTTTTGAGTGTTTTTTTAAAGATCATTTTCGAAACTCTTATAACAATTGCATCAGGGTTGTCGATTCTGTTAAGTGCGATATCCAGGTGACGTTAGCTAAGAAATATTTTGCGCGAGGCTAAAGTGTGCCTAGCGGATGTTAAAGTTTATTTTAAATTTTTTTGAAAGATGCTTGCTTCTTTCGTTTTTGTTATATAATCGAATTAACATAAAAATTTAAAATACAAGTAAAATAAAACTTTTAGATAAAAATTTTTCTATATTGTCTTTAGAAAAAAAATTTAGTTTTAAGTCACCGTCAAGTTGAAATATTTTTAACAATTTCTTCTATCTTGACTTTATGATTTCCTTTTTTTGTTGAAAAAAAATTAAAAACCTTTTTTTCGTTACTAAGTTGACTATATAAACTCAACTTAAAGAAATATTTAGTTGTACACAAACCTTAAAAAAACTAGTGCATATTGTGACCGCAACGTTTTTGATTGAACGTGTGCGACTTGTCTCGCAAGACTTCGATAAAAAATGTTTAGCCGAACATTTTTTAAGTATTACTTTTTACTGTTATTGACCAGCATTACTTTTTGTATTTAAGTATTACCTTTTGCTTACCAGCATCGGTCGTGGGGAAGGGGGCGTGTCGATCGACAAACCAGTCGGTCATGTGACTGACGACTAAATTAATTAAAAAACACCAATTATATAAATTCTTGGTAGTTATGGTTGAATTATATCTGGATGACCTCCTAAATTTGTATGGGGATTTGATAAGAACACTTAAAATTAGGCGGTTATGACATTTTTAAAAAAAATTGGAACGTAGAATTTTTTATTTCCCGCTTTTTTAGAAAATATACTAAAATTGTCAATTTAATAACTTAAAAATTAAAAATTAATACTTTTGCTCTATATTGCTTAATTGGATAAATAATTGTTAAAATGCATTTAATCTTTAAAATTAAACTTTTTTGCTAAAAATTTTAAATTGTTTTATTGTTAAATAGTCAAATCAATACTTTAAATCATCGAGGTCAGCTAAGTTGGTATTTTCTGTCGTGAAGGGTCTTCTCACACTAATCGCTCGGTTACCGGCGACGATCGCAGAGGACCCTTGCCACTGCGCTTGGCGAAGCAACGGTAGCCCCCTTGCTTCCATTTGAATCAATACGAGTTTTATTTAATTCCACATTTAATTTTTTTAAGCCAGTGACAAATTAATGTTTTCTTGATGACATTTGAAAAACCGGTATTTTTATTTCTTACAGTTTTGATGCATCAAAGTGTTGAGTTTAGTGTAAAAACTAATCTAAATAATAATTTTAAATTTGTTAATTGCATTTTCTATTTTATTTAGTATTTTTAATGTTAAATATTTTCTAAATTAAACAAATATATAAATGGGATTTGAAATTAAAATAGCTATAGTAAAAATGTATTTTTTCCGTAAATTTTTTTGGGGTTTACCCAAAAAATTTCTAACAATTTTTAAGGGTGTACAATCGAAGTACACCATTTTACTGCGACCCTCCAAATTATAAGGGGGAACCTTGCAGTGGCATGCCCAGGATTTCATTTTGGGGAGGGAGGAGGGTCTGTTGTGGGGCATATACTAACCCTGAGGGGGGGGGTCTGGGGGGCCGAGAGCCCCTCAGCGGGGTCAAGGGGCAGAGCCAGGAACGTACCCAGAGTTTCATTTTGTGGGGGGCGGATTGTAGTACAAAAAAAAATTTCGGGGGGGGGCTCCGCCCCCCCCCCCGTATTTTTGAAAACGTTAAAAAAGCAGGGATAAACGTAGATAAAGCTGTATAATACACTGTTTTTGGCCTAATAACGCATTATTCAATGTTTTTAGCGGTAAAAACATGTTTTCTTAGTTAAAAATTACATTAGCACACATTGGCAGAGCCTGGATTTTACAAAAAAGGAATTTAGAGACCTTTCAGACCCCTTAACTACACCCACATTGTAAACCCCATTAGGGTACCTATCTACACCATTAGGGTACCTATCTATTAGGCTACACCCACATTAGGGTACCTATCTACCTATATGAAAAAAATCCGAGCCAAATGCTATAGGCGGCTGGAAAATTTAGGAGGGGGAGGTACACAAATCAACCAATATGATTGCTTGTTTTGCTTTCTGTGTAGTACTTATTACTTATAAAAAATATTGTACTAACTTTGAAATAACATTAGCATTAGGCAAGATAAATAGCAAGATATATGAGAAAGTGACCGCTGAGCCAAGGACGTAACCATGGGGGGGGGGGCGGCCGCCTCCCCCCCCGAAACGGTCGGACAGGAGGAAAAATAAGGATAGTGGTTGGGCGGGGGGTGGTGGCCGCCCCCCTTCTCAAAATGGTCGCCATATAGTAAAATTTGGGGGTTTTCAGAGGCTAAAAATTTAAAATTTTCTATAGTATACATATATATCTCGTAATTTATGTTGCCTGATGCTAATGTTATTTCAAAGTTAGTACAACAATTTTTATAAGTAATAAGTACTACACAGAAAGTAAAACAAACAATCATATTGGTTGATTTATGTACCTCCCCCCTCCTAAATTACACTAGAATACACTAGAAATTTTAATTCCAGATGATAATTAATACAAAATTTAAGGTTTTTTATCCCTATACATTTAAAACATGTGTTTAAAACGTTAATAAAAGGTTAATAGTGTTTATAGTAGTTTTATTTATCATGTATGCCTTAACTATTGAGCGGCAAAATCGATTTTAAATCGAAAAACTAAGATAAATTGTCAATTTAAACTATTCGCGAAGCGGGGGAAAATTGGTTTTTTGACTATTAATATGCTTTTGGAAGGCACCAGGAAAGTTTCTGTATTATTATTTAAGAAAAACAAATTTTTTCTCCCAAAATTTAAAAAAACGTAAGGGTTCCCCCTCACGAAAAAATCCGGCTTCGCCGGACTTCGTGTTAGAAGGATTTAAAACCGTTAGAGGTCGGTCGGTAATCCAAGTTTAATAACCGACCTTTGACGGTTGAGGTGAAGGGTTTTGCGGTAGGGTGCTGAGATTTTAGACATCGGGGGGGGGCACACCCTAGATTTCAGTGCTTAGGGGGAGTAGCCTATTCTGCGGATGGTTGGTATGGTAGAAGGAGAAGGGTAACAAAATGGTTGGGGGAGTAGCCTGACTAAGGGGTTATGAGGGAGGGCGTCGGAAATGGGTTTTAGAGAGAAAGGTAGTCCTATAGGCTATAGGGGTCTTCGTCTTGAGGGGAAGGGAAAGAAGGGGATAGCTTCACGCATACATGGGAGTTTTGGTCTGGAGTGGAGGGGGCATAGGGGGGGGGGGTTAAAAACTCCAAATTAGGGGAAGAGGTTAAAATCCGAGAAACGCAAAATACCCATATCGTTTTCTTTCTGGAGTGCATTTTACCTTATTGTTTTTAGATTTTAAAGAAAAAATAGGTAAAAAACGCTAATTTTAGGTCCAAAAGCCCTTTTTATTGCATTTTACTGTTAAAAACATTCATTTTGACCTCAACACTTAAGTTTGGAGGCAGTTAGAAGTTATTTTGAAGACGTTTTTTTTCTTCATTTTTCCAAAATTGGGGGGCGGTTAACTTTTTCTCCCCCAACTTCTGAGTGGGGGGAGGGGGGTTAAACCCCCTTCTCAGAATTTTGGGGAAGGCGGTTTAATCCCTCAACCCCCCGTGCTCATGTATAAGGTTAACCCCCCCCCCTTAACCCCCTCCCCTTCTACCGTGCCCATGCGGCTACACGGTACCCGTTGATGAACTGTGGGTAAAATCCCCTAACCCCCCCTCCCACCCTTCTGCTCATCTATACCCCGGGGTAAAGGCAAAACTTCGACTAAGGAAGGGCTAAAATAATTTGGTAATTTGAAGGAAAACCGCAAAGTCTTTTTCGGTTAATTTTTTCGGGTGGGTCTTATGATAATATAAATAGGTGTCCTTGTTTTTAATTTTAAAAAAATATAATCCAATCTAATTATATAATGTATATCAAACTAAAAACATTTTAATTGCATTTTTCTAAATTTCCACATTTTTTTAATGTTGAGATCTGAGTTAAAATTGTAACAACATTCTTGCGTGAATAAAAAGTTTTGAAATTCTAGCTTCCAAGATGCTTCTTAGCTAGCGCCAGCTGATATAATTTTGCCAGCGTATTTTCAATGAGGCGCTCAAATAGTGAACAAGAACATTCGAATAGAGAAATGTGTTTGCAACACGTATACACAATAGCTGTAATCTTCCAATGCTTTTTGTTCTGGCATTTCTCCATTATAATTTTCTCTCCTTTTCTCTCTATCAAAAGTAGGAGTATTGCGTAATATGTGTAAAAGTTACCATTTTTTCAGTGCTGCTAGTTCCTTTGTTTTTTAGGGATTTATACTCTGCTGGATATTACCTTAAAATTTGAATAACACAATTGAATTAGATTTCAATAAAAAAAGCACAACCGAAACATAATGTATTTAATTTTTAAAATCAAATTAAATAAATACATAAACAATCCGGGTAGTAGGCACCCGGTCGGACTTACCTTTTTTCTTTTAAAACTTTATTTTAAATGTTTTATTTTTTTTCTTTACATAGTTTCATAAAATTTTGTAAATTTTTATTAATACACAAATTTTAATTGTTTTGAAATAATGTTTTCGTATATAATTGTCGAAGTTGTCGGTAAATTTACAAAAGGTAAATTGGTTTCATAGTTTGGCTTGGGGGTATTTCGTAAATAAAATATTTAGTAAAATTTTTAACGTCGTTTTTAGCTTGTTAAACAACTTTAACAAATTTTCTTTTGGAGGTCATGATTGTTGTGATGTGAGATAAGTGTTTATATTTACTAATTCGACGCTAATTTTAGATTGTGTTTCTAAATTATTTATTTTTTGGATTAGAAGAGTATAAGCGCTCTAAACTAGTGATGTTCCTACTTCCTACTCTCCAAATGCTTAAATAAGCTTAAAATAGACACAACCAAATAACTGCAGTTATGACGATTTTTACTGAAGTTAGATATCAATTTTAGTTTACTCAACTTAATTTTTGTCTGAAAAAAGTATAGTGCAATCGAAAGCTCCGATTATGATGTATTTAACGGTAATAATTTCATTGTTTACCGGTTGTTCTATTTTCAGATATGGTACGATGAATTTGAGGCTAAAAAAATTTGATTCTCTTAGTTTTTCTGCAATTTTATAGAAAGTTAAAGAAAAATAGGTGCAATTTTAAGATGTTTGGAGTAAAACGTAATTTAAAATTTTAATTAAAAAAATTAAATTAAGAAGATTAAAAAAATCGATATTTTTAAAAGAAATGCAAATTAAAAATCCCAAATTAGTTTTTTATTCAATTACAATTTTAAGTATTCTTTAGACTTCTATCTATTTACAAACTTTTATTAAAATGTGGGAAAATCTTCTCTTTTTTTTTAATTTTCATTTGTTTTTTTTATTTGCCGTCGAAAAACCACATATTGAACCCTGAACCGTCTCTTTAAAATCAGCTTTAAACAATATTCGTCAGGGGCATATCAACTAACAGCATGTTAAATACCAGCTAAGTTATCCGAATATAAGAAAAATTATTTTTATTTTTGAGGTTTTTCTAAAAATTTTATAACAATATTTTTTATATTCAGATATACCTGTTGTAGTTAATTAAAATAAATAATTTTTTAACGCATATATTATAAAATCTAAAATAAATTTATTTAATTTTGAAGAAAGGATTCAGTATTTAAATAGTTATTAGTAGCTTGTATTTAAAATAAAATATTCATTTTATTGTTAAAAATTATGTTTTTTTAATTCAAACCGAATTTTTTTAATTTTTACAAGGTAAACAAAAGCAAATTTAAGCATTAAAATCTGTATTTTACACCGGGAGAATTTTGGCGGCAGTTATGATGTGGTTAGTGTTCCATCTCCTGTTGGAAAGTGGCTGAATGGTTAGATATCGAAACCAGTGATCTTTAGGTTCGAGTCTCACCGGGGAAAGATTTTTAATGTCAAAAAAATGTTATTATTTTAACTTAAAGTTTTCTTATCTAAAAAAGTGTGCACTTTTCAAGACAAATCGTTAAATAAAAATATAATCTTTTTTCGTAATGATTTTGTTATTGTGTTTTTAATGGTATCATTTGATGATTGTGGACGATAACGATTTTTTATGAAAAATTGATGTAAAAAGTTAATCAGCAGATTAAGTTCTTCTAGTAAAAATTAATTGGAAAATATATGCCGATAAAATCTTAGTGTGGTGATTGATCTTAATGGATAAAATAAAGCTATAGTAACCTTAAAATTAAAATTATTTTAACAGAATTATTTTCAATTTGGTTTAAAATTATTTTCAAATTTTCATATTTAACAAAAAATTTTAAAAAATAATATACGATATTTAATATTTCTTCTATATTCAGGGAAAAAACCACAAACAATATGCAAGTGGAGCTCCGATGCTATAGAAATCAAAAAGATAAGATCCGTAAGACTTACTTTATCAACAACTTCTTCCCTGATAACAGATCGCTTATCATTCAGCAAGACTGCAAAATCTAGCGGAGAATTCTGGATGGAATCGTAGCGGGGGTTGGTTTGATTGAAGGCTGTAAATCCGAATTTGCTCGCCGACGAATAATAAGTGTCCCCGGGTCTTGCCACGAATCAGCTGAGGAAGGGCGGTGAGAATTCCAAATCCGTGCGCCGCACTATCAGTCCCGTCATGGCGACCGCACACAAGACGAGCGGCAAAACAATGAATAAATGGGGATAGTGGGTCGCCGCCCGCCCGACGTACCACAGGCACTTTCTCAGCGAGGACTCCACACAACCAAATAACTGCAGTTTGTTCACATTCGCTTGGTCTAAAATTAATTATTAAATACTAATATCAAAAAAGATATCAGAATACTTTACTTATTCAGCGAGTTTGTAATCATGGGTGGCGCGGGAGCATTATTAGAGAACGTGGGTAAATTTTGAAATTCAGAACCTTCTTCTTCTTCTTCTTCTTCTTCTTCTTCTTATTATTATTATTATTATTATTATTATTATTATTATTATTATTATTATTATTATTATTATTATTATTATTATTATTATTCCAACGCTCAATCCTTAAAAGCGAAATTCCTCATTCGTTACTGATTCGATCAAAAATAAACATGGGCTCATTGGAAAGAAAAAAGAATTACGCAAAATTCCTTAAGAAAGCCCTTTTTTCATTTAGGTCCTTGTTATCGATTTAGTGATCAAAATAAAAAATTCAAAAAAATAGACAAATAAAAACTCCCCAACCGCACAAAAAAAGCAGAAGACGGTGCTCGGTTTTAATTGGTGGCGGAAACCGAACCAGTTCTCAGCGCCATCTACTTTAACCGCACGAAAAACTGCGAAAACAACAAAGTACTTTTTTTAATTTTTCCATTACTGATGACAAATTTAATTCAACGTTTTATTAAAAACAATAAAGTAATAAGCATATGTGGCGGGGGAATGGGTGGGTGTCAACCCCAGAGTACTTGTGCATGATAAATTTATAGATAACGTCTGTTGAAAATTTTTGTGATTGACGTTTCATCTTTTTGTATTTATTATTACGATTCTAACTGTTACCTTGAAAAATCATTATTCTACCATCGTTCACTGTGACGGTTTAAGCTTGTCGCAATGGACTTAATAAATAAGAAGAACGAAAAACAAATCTTTAATTTTCGTTTATCATCTTCTTCTAATATTTCTTTAAATTCAAAAATCATATCCTTTTTATCATAGGTGGTTTGCAAGAGCACAATGCGATTACCAGTCACTAATGAATATATAAATATAGTAATGATAGTAATTGCGGGTTTGTATTATTACTTTATAAAATAATTTATTACTTTTTGTTGTTTTTTCACTTCAAATCTTTAAAGATAACTTGACCTATTTTATTTCTTTTTTACTTTTATTTTGACCTAAAACTATATGGAAGCGCCAGATTTATCAAACAAAACTTGTAAATATACATTCATTTTTTTAATAATTCTCTTTTAATTTTATTAGTTTTTTAATAGACATAAAAAATTAGCAAATTATTTCTTTTATATAATGTTAATTTTATTTTTTATTTTGTACCAAAAACGCATAATAAAAAATAATGCAATAAACCAAATAAATTGCGATTATTTCTGAAAAAAAGTTAAATTTAAAATAGTTAGTATTAATTTAAACGAAAATTAAACAAAGAGCACTTAATTTACAATTTTAAGATTAATTTTTAGTTTCAGTCATGTTTTAGCCATTCCAAATAAAACCTTGCTTGGCGGTTCTGGCAAAATCAAAAGTTTTTTATTATGAACTCAATTTTATAAAAAAATTAAAAGTGTAAACAGAATATACAGAATATACAAAATATACGTATAATACTCAGTATCACTAAAGTATTATTAAATAATGTAACTTCTTTTACGACAGGCTAAGTACTTTTTAACTTAAGTTTTAGAAAGGTTTTGGCAACCAAATTTTTGATTTTTTTAAGGTTTTATCTATTTGAGGCTTCATGACTGCATTAGGGTTTATGTAGTTAAATCTTTGTTTGAAGCAAATTTTACCTTTAAAGCAAAACTTTAATGATAATTTTTAAGTTGACTGGCTGTCTTAAAAATTATTTATATAGATATAAATATGTTTTCCTATTCACTGCTATTTTAGCGGATCTGATTAATATTTCAAACAATATGTTGATATTCTTTGAAATGTGTTAAAAAGTAACTGAACTTTACAGTTGTACACACTTCAGTTGCTTTTGCTTGTTATCAGCAAATAATACATTGATTACTCTCATACATAGTAGATTAATACAAACGTAATTTATTACATAAATTTGGACATAATAAAATTAAATGTGTATTCTTATGAATAACTAACATTCAAAATCAAGATTTTTCAACAAATAAATCACAATTACTGTACCCTATTCCAGTATCGATATAACCCGTTCCAAAAAAATTTAATCTTTTGAAAATTTCTAAATAAAAACAATCTATTTATTTATTTTGTGTTTTAAATGTGCAAGGTGTTTATTGATGAAAAAGTTTATAATGTTAAGTACATAGAACTTTGATTTCAGGTGAAACCTCAAACTGTTGGTTTATTTCAAGGGAAGAGTGTACTGCCTGATAATAAAGAAGAAAGAAAAAGAAGATTAAAACCGGGTTTAATTTTTATATTGCTAATTAAGTTGTACATTTTTTCATTGTCTTTTTGATTGATTTTTATTCCAAATAACTTTTTTTTTCACTATAAAAACAGTAGTTAAAAACCACGCAAGTTCTTTATGGAAACAGTAAAGAAAATACGTAAAACTAAAAATAATAATATAGAATCGTTTTTAATAGAATTTGTAGCAAGTCTTTGAAGCAAGAGTTTAATCAATAAAACCTGGCTGACTCCAAAATCAAATTAAATAAATTATCGCTGGCGCACCGATAATTCATTTATAATAAAAATAAAAAATAATAAGAATAAGAAGATGAATTTAAATTAAAAAAATTATCCACATTGTTTAATTGTGGTTAGTGCGGTGCAGTGGCGCTCCAGACAAAGTTTACCTACGCTCTCTAAATATAGTTAGCGCGATGGCGTGCGCCAATGATTGTAATTATAATTTTTTAAACGAAATAATAATAAAAAGAAGAAGAGGATGAACATGAATTACAAAATTTACCCACGTTCTTTAAGTATAGCTGGCGCGGTGCCGTGGGTTAAATTGCAGTGTGGCACCCCCGCATCACCAATGATTGGAATTGTATTTTTTGAAATATAAATAATAATAAAAAGAAAAATATGATAAACATAAATTACAAAATTTACCAGGTGCTCTAGTTACTGTATAGTGGTCGCGGTGCCGTGGGGCTAAATCGCATTGTGCGCTTCCAAACCACCTATGATTGCAATAATTTTTTTGGATTAAAAGAAATAGAAGAAGAAGATGATGAACATAAACTAAAAATTTTATCTACATTCTCTGATTATATTTGGTGCGGTACCGCAGGCTTAAATCGCCGCATGAACGATGGTAGAATATTGATTTAAAGATGACCGTTAGAATAATAATAATAAATAGAAGAAGATGAACATAAATCACAAAATTTTTCCCAACGTTCTGTAATTATAGTGTGCACGGTGCTGTGGGGCTAAACCGCCGCGTTCCCGCGCCACCGATGCTTATTCTTATTGTTTTTAATAAAACGTTGAATTAAATTTGTCATCAGTAATGCAACAATTAAAAAAAGTACTTTGTTGTTTTCGCTGTTTTCCGCGCGGTTGAAGTAGATGACGCTGAGAACTGGTTCGGTTTCCGCCACCAATTAAAACCGAGCACCGTCTTCTGCTTTTTTTGTGCGGTTGGGAGTTTTTATTTGTCTATTTTTTTCAATTTTTTATTTTGATCACTAAATCGATAACAAGGACCTAAATGAAAAAAGGGCTTCCTAAGAAATTTGCGTAATTCTTTTTTCTTTCCAATGAGCCCATGTTTATTTTTGATCAATCAGTAACGAATGAGGAATTTCGCTTTTAAGGATTGAGCGTTGGAATAATAATAATAATAATAATAATAATAATAATAATAATAATAATAATAATAATAATAATAATAATAATAATAATAAGAAGAAGAAGAAGAAGAAGAAGAAGAAGAAGGTTCTGAATTTCAAAATTTACCCACGTTCTCTAATAATGCTCCCGCGCCACCCATGATTACAAACTCGCTGAATAAGTAAAGTATTCTGATATCTTTTTTGATATTAGTATTTAATAATTAATTTTAGACCAAGCGAATGTGAACAAACTGCAGTTATTTGGTTGTGTGGAGTCCTCGCTGAGAAAGTGCCTGTGGTACGTCGGGCGGGCGGCGACCCACTATCCCCATTTATTCATTGTTTTGCCGCTCGTCTTGTGTGCGGTCGCCATGACGGGACTGATAGTGCGGCGCACGGATTTGGAATTCTCACCGCCCTTCCTCAGCTATTTCGTGGCAAGACCCGGGGACACTTATTATTCGTCGGCGAGCAAATTCGGATTTACAGCCTTCAATCAAACCAACCCCCGCTACGACTCCATCGAAAAAAATTCTCCGCTAGATTTTGCAGTCTTGCTGAATGATAAGCGATCTGTTATCAGGGAAGAAGTTGTTGATAAGTAAGTCTTACGGATCTTATCTTTTTGATTTCCTATAGCATCGGAGCTCCACCATATTGTTTGTGATTTTTTTCCCTGAATATTGGAGAAATATTAAATATCGTATATTATTTTTTAAAATTTTTTGTTAAATATGAAAATTTGAAAATAATTTTAAACCAAATTGAAAATAATTCGGTTAAAATAATTTTAATTTTAAGGTTACTATAGCTTTATTTTATCCATTAAGATCAATCACCACACTAAGATTTTATCGGCATATATTTTCCAATTAATTTTTACTAGAAGAACTTAATCTGCTGATTAACTTTTTACATCAATTTTTCATAAAAAATCGTTATCGTCCACAATCATCAAATGATACCATTAAAAACACAATAACAAAATCATTACGAAAAAAGATTATATTTTTATTTCCGATTTAGCGTATCTTGAAAAATGCACACTTTTTTAATAAGAAAACTTTAAGTTAAAAAAATAACATTTTTTTGACATTAAAAATCTTTCCCCGGTGAGACTCGAACCTAAAGTTCAGTGGTTTCGAGCTCTAACCATTCATCCACTTTCCAACTGGAGCTGGTCCACTAACCACATCTTAACTTCCGGCTAAATTATCCGGTTGTTAAATACAGCTTTTATTGCTTAAATGTGCTTTGTTTCCCTTGTAAAAATTAAAAAAAATTCGGTTTGAATTAAAAAAACATAATTTTTAACAATAAAATGAATATTTTATTTTAAATACAAGCTACTAATAACTATTTAAATACTGAATCCTTTCTTCAAAATTAAATAAATTTATTTTAGATTTTATAATATATGCGTTAAAAAATTATTTATTTTAATTAACTACAACAGGTATACTGAATATAAAAAATATTGTTATAAAATTTTTAGAAAAACCTCAAAAATAAAAATAATTTTTTTATATTCGGCTAACTTAGCTGGTATTTAACATGCTGTTAGTTGATATGCCCCTGACGAATCTTTTTTAAAACCTGTTTTTAAAGAGACGGTTCAATATGGGGTTTCTCAGCATCAAATCAAAAAAAGAAAATTAATGAAAATTAACAAACTTGATTCATTCACATTTTGATAAACGTTTGAAAATAGTTAGATACAAGTTTAAACAATACTTTGAATTGTATTTGATTAAAAAAACTAATGCAGGATTTTTTTTTATTTGCATTTCTTTTAAAAATATAGATTTTTTTAATTTTCTTAAAATTCTAAATTAGGTTTTACTCTAAACTACTTCTAAAAGTTGCCTCCTATTTTTTTTTTAACTTTCTATAAAATTGCAGCAAAAACCGAATAAATCAAATTTTTTAAGTGGCAAAAAACTGTTTGTTGAGTTTTAAATTCATCGTAGTATATCTTAAAATAAAACAACCTGTAAGCAATGAGATTATAACCGTTAGATACATCATAATCGGAGCTTTCGATCGCACTGTACTTTTGTCAGACAAAAATTAAAATCTAAATTAATGAATATCTAGATTTTAGTAAAAATCGTCATAACTGTGGTGTTCTAGCTTAAAGGAAAAGCTCTCCGTAGCTTCTTCCAATTTAAATGTCCGGATCTCCGGAGCATGATCTGGGGGTATATGAACATAAAGAGTAAATAATTAAATAGAGATTAGAGTGTTTTTGGCGTTTATCTCCATAATTAATTTGTTTTGAGTTTTTTCGCGTCTCAATGCAAAACTTAGTTGCGTCTTGACACCTTGGCATGGCTGAAAGAGTTGAAGGCTGGATGTAAAAACAGCCAAGACGCAAAAATTATAAATTAAATTAAATTTAAATAAATTGAATAATATTAAATTAAAATAATTAAGACGCAAAAAGTATAAACAGCCCTGGCTTCATTGCTTCCAACTTGAAAACACCAATTATACAGTTAATAATCGGAAGGATTGTGGCATAACATTATAACCTTTTTTTGAAAATTTCTATGCTTTTTTTATAAAATAAAGGTCCTTTTTTCTTTTTAATTATCGTAATCGTAACGTAAGTCTAAATATAGTGTGTCAAGGTGGGAAACCATCCTTTTCATAAACTATAGATTCTTTTGTTTAAATTATATTTTACACGCTACATTGTCGCACAAGTTCAGTTGAAGCAAGAATGCCTAACAGTAAGAATGCTCGACTATGGGGTACACAGTTGTTCTAATTATACCTAGATTATTCTACATTGTTGATTTTTCATCATGTAAAAAATCGACCTGTGATATAATCTACTGTTTGTGGAATAATCTACATTATAGTTTTTCTTCGTAATACTGTTGATTATTCTACATGTTAGCCAGTAATTTGCGAAAAAGAAACTGCGAATGTAATAATCTTTGATGAGATTTTTTTTCTCACAAAATGTTTTTGAATAATTTACGGTTTTTTTTTAGTAAATCCAACTTTAAAATTATTTAACATTATAAAATATGAAATGATTGGAATAATTTGAATTCTTCAACAATGTTATGAAAAAAATTTCACTAATTATTTTGCGCTTACATTTTATTTTAGCTTTTAAACAAAAAAACTGCCAGCGTTATATTTTTAGATGATGATTTTTTCCACGTAATGTGTTAAATATTCTAGGCTTTTTGTTGCATTCGATATATAAATTATTTTTTTGTTTTTAAACGTAAAATATTTCAAATGATAACAAATCAAATAATTTGAATTATGCGACTTCATTTTGTAGAAGAGTTTCATCCAGGAATTTTGCGTTCACAAATTTTTAATTCTATATGATGAAATATCCACCTGTTAATTGCTTAACATATATTTAGAACAATTGTTTAACACACAGTAGAATTTTCTGTGCTCTTATACATTCTTAACTCAGTGGTTCTGAAGACGCCATTTCTAAAATAGGCGTAGCAAACAAAATCAGAAAAAAATTGAATATAGAAAGCAAGAACTTATTAAAAATTACACTTAGTTTGTGGTGCGGTGCGTTTCTTACATTAATTTATTCTTAACCGATACAAATCTTTAAACACTTAATATCGTACAGTACCCATCCGACTCTTTTAGTGTTTCTAAAGTTAATAAAGTGGAGGTTGTGGCGCAGTGGCAGATAATACGACTTGCATACAGAAGCTCCCTGGATCAAGTCCCGACTAAGACACGCTGCATTGTGATAATACTATTTGTTAATATTGTTGTATGTAGCATTTGAAGGCGCATTTACTGCTGAGTAACATCAGCCTTGCGTATCCTGCTTTATGCGAAATAAATAAATGGCTAATAACTATTGTTTCTAATATAACAGATACTTTGAAATCAAGAGGAATCTGGAGGCTCTGCAGGTCAAAGACGGAAGCCAGGAGTTTCAATACTCGGACATATGCAGACTGAATAAGGACGGTGTTTGCCACTCCGACGTTTTGGAGAAAATTTTCAACAGCGGAAATACTGTAGATCTCACCTACCCTGAAACTATACTGAAAGACGCAAATCCAACAAAGATCTTCTTGGGAACAACTTACGGCGGAGTGGAAACAGATCCGAGGGGATCCATTGCTGGTATATTTAATTTAATCGAGACAACAATTAATATGTTAGAAAACATTTTACTAGCTTTGAAAAGTGCTCTAAAAATAGAACAGAAAAAAGCGTGATTCGTTTTTCAACCCCAATGTATGTCTAGAAAGAAAATTCTAAAATGGACATATTTGGACTAAAGGAAATAAGCATCTGGTTTGTTGAGTTTCTCACTACATAAAAATTTGTTTCTCTATGATTATAATTTTTATTTATACGGTGTTTACTCTGCATAATTGTAGCTTTGTTATAGTCTGATGCAATATCAATTAAAAAAACATACTCACAACAGTCTTTGACAAGCGCAAAATCGACACTTTTAAAATTAGAACTGTATATTTGTATAAATATACAAAACAGCTGGCTGTAACTTTGTAAACGTAACAATGGTTTGTTGGTCAAAGATTGCTGTAGGTAAGATTTTTTAAGTGCTCTTGCACCAGACTATAGAAAAGCTATTACTACACTTATGTTTTGTAATTTGGTTGGGATAGTTAGGAAATCGTAAACGCCAACTTATTCCACGAATTTTAAGATTTACACTCATAGAATGAAATTCTTGGATATTATGGACTAGTTTATAAGCACAGAAAAAAAAGCCTTAATTTTCTAAAAATATTGATGTTTTTTAGGGCAGCGAGTAGTTTTCCACACAAAAATTTACTTTCAAATGAAAAAAAAGGTCGACACAGACTGATATTTAAAGCTAAATTTACGTTAGTGACTCGTTTAACGCCTTTAAGTTTTCTGAACCATTTATTATTGTACATAATCATGTAACAACTTTTTTAAAATATTACTTAAAAAACCAAAAATAAAAATAAAGATTTTGTTAAAAAACACTTTACTGAGCTGATGCAAAATCTACACTGAAGTATCTATTTCTTAGAACCAAAAATTGTTCGCATTTATTTAGTTAAAAGAATTAATATGTTTAGTAGCAAAATCTTTGGCGATGTATTTTCGAATTAGATCATCTACACCAGAGCCTGTTGTAAACAGTTGGGACAATGATTTTCGAAAAAACCTTTCCTTGACACCAGAAAAGGATGGGAATCTCACATACTGGTCTCAAGGCTGCTTCTTATGGGCTGTGAAAAAAGCAGCATTGTCCCTGCACACAAAATTAGGATTTTCCGTGATTATTGTGGCAATTTTAACGATTCTTTCATGTTTTGCCCGAAACAGCTATCGCAGCAAACCTTGGTTAGGCCTGGCAATGTTTTTAATAATCATAATCAGTTTTATGGCAGGATTCAGTGTTCAGTTTGGAGCCACTGCCAGTTTTAACTCTACAGCATTTCCATCTTTTATTTCTTTACTGGTAGGTGTCTTATAACACTTTTTATGTACAACTGGTTTTTTATAAGTAATATAAAAATAAATAGTGAAACTGTAACAATTAATAAATTTCAATTTTTAGAAGGGTAAATCATTCATTAATAATGGAAGTTCTCTCATAATAGATAGCAAAGATGTCTTAAATTTTTAGAGCCAATTTTTAAATTGATACTGCGTTGCGTTGTTTGTCGCTAAAGCAGTGGTGAAAGTGAAATCGTACGTGCGTGCGTGTGTGTGTGCTTGCGTGCGCGTGCGCGTGCGCGTGCGCGTGCATGTGCGTGTGGGTGCATATCGGTGCATGTCGGTGTGTGTAAAAAACTATCATCATTTTAAACGGAATTTTCTGTTTATGAGAAAGCAGCTGAATATTTTGTCGATTTGTGAGCTTTGATGATTACGCATAGATCTAACGTATTAATGGACATGTTGATAACTTGAGCAAATTGTTGACCTTTAATAACAATGCTAAAACCTTCATAGAGTTAGATTTTGGCTAAACACCATCACCCTGCACCGCAAAGATAAAGTTCGGCGGA
>JASAMX010009220.1:0-14281 GCA_030248175.1 Microlaimidae sp. YZB2_3 | reverse complement strand
TAAACTTTAGACGCACTTGGACTAAACAAAGAATTTGCATTTTAGTTCAGGCATATATATTATTTTAATGTAATCGTTTTACCAATACATTTTATTCATACTCATACTTGATACATGGGTAAGTTGACTGAAAGTGAGAGACTGTCTGAGGAAATCATTGTTACCACATCAGTTTACTGTGATTTTCATGGCCGTAGCCAGGATTTTAATTGAGGGGGGATTTTTGGAAGGTGTTTTATACGTGGCCACAAGGGGGGGGGGAGAGCCCCCTAGAAAGGGGGGTCTGGGTGGCGGGAGCCCCCCAGATGAGTCAAGGGACAGAGCCCCTTTTCAGAGGGGTCCGAAGGCAGAGTGCCCCCACGGTGGGAAATTTTTTAATTTTAAGCTCTTAAAAGACAATAGGAAACCTAAATTTAAGTACAAAGTTTTGATTTATTTTCTCATTTTTTAATAGATACAGCAGTAAAAGTTATAATTAAATAGTTTTAAGGTATTATTTTATGCCATTTTAATTAAAAAAGAACAAAAATGTTTTTTTACAATAAAAAATCTTTATTTAGTTTTGGTTAGGTTTTTATAGTAAGTTAGTAGCTGCTGCAGTTCATGGGCGTAGCCAGGGGGGTAGGGGGTCTAGACTAGACCCTCTTTTGGGTCGGGAAAGGGAAAAATTTGGGGTTAGATCCCTCCCTTTTAGATCGCCAAAGATAAAAATTTGGGGTCTAGTGAGGCCATTTTTTTAAAAATTTTTCTCGCGCTTCGCTTCGCTCAGCGCTCGATTAATTATGTAGTCTCGATTATTATGTCTCCATTTCTAAATTTGTGTTACTTTGTTTTGTAATCTTGGTTATGATCACGCTGGATCCACCCCATTCTTAATGTTTTAATTGGTCTCCACTTCTAAATTTGTGTTACTTTGTTTTGTAATCTTAATACGACCAAGCTGGACCCCCCTTAAATTGTTATATAGTGGGATATTCAAAATTTAAGGGTTAGAAGAAGTAATTTTAAAAAAAAACATTTTCTCGCACTTTGCATTGCTCACCTGTATCAATATCAAATCAATGTACTTATTTTTCAGTTGTTATTGTTTTGGAGATCAAAAATTTTAAGGTATCAAATTGTTTATAAAAACTTTTTTCTTTGTTTTATAGACTTATTTTTATTGAATAATAGGAAATTAATGGAGTATGTGCATAAACAATGTAATAAAAATTTTTTAGCCCTTTTATAACGTTTAGGATTTGGACCCCCCTTTTGGAAATTTTGTTCAGGGTTGGACCCCCCCTTGCCGAAATCCTGGCTACGCCCATGCTGCAGTTATTAATATGCACTGCACTAATGTTTTGAATTATGAATAATTTCATTTTTGTGAATAAGAGGTTTCATGATCCTAAATCACTCTTATTTATGTATTTTAGATAGCTTTAGTACATTGCAGAGTGATTAGCAAAAAAATTTAATATATTTTTAAAAAAAAACCAACCAACCAAATTTTTTGCCTTGCTGGAATTTAAGGGGGATTAATCCCCCAATCACCCCAAGCTACGGACTTGATTTTAAAGAAAAAATAAATAAAAACGCTAATTTTAGGTTAAAAAGTCATTTTATTGCATTTTAAAGCTGTTTATTGCGTAAAAACACACTTTTACTTTAAAATTTAAAAGGTTTATTTTTCAAAATCGGTGAAGTTGAACTAATCCTTCTACCCACCCTCCGAATTAAGGCTGTGGGTTTAAATCCATAGATGTTTTGGGAGGGTGGGGGGACAGAGGGGTCCACTCTCCTTAGAGCCAAAATTTCGAACCCCCTCCCCCCTCCTGACCAATTTACAAGTATAATTTTTTATTTACCTACTGTAAAAAACACGTTTTTTTAGTAAAAAAGCAGTGTTTAAATACACTTTTTAGGCCTCAATAGGCTGTTTTAGTATATAAAATTCAATATTAGACCTAAAACACTTAAATTATTGATTTAAGCAAACTTTGTTAAAAAGTCGGACCCCCTAACACCGCGCCCACTAAATTTAAAATCTCGCACCCCGGGTCGACCCCCCTAAAAAGCCAGGGGGGTCCGCCTGGACCCCCCCCCTAAAAAATTTTGGCCTTCCACCCGGGGGTGGACCTCCTAGCGGACCTGACCAAAAACATCTATGGTTAAACCCCATCCAGATTTTTTTTTGTGGGGAGGTGATTGAAGGGTTATCGCACCCTTCCCCGTGTCCATGTTTATGGTTTCAGTTCAATATTAGTTTATAAATTGTCTTATCTTAAAGGAATATGTATTAGCTATAATTAGGGTTGGGCCCAACATCCGCTGACATCCGTACTATTTTTGATACCCGTTCTCCGCAATCGTTGGTTTTTAAACTCACTTCGTGGATTCCGTTCATATCCACACACACAGACACATCCACACATTTCGTCCGTATTGTGGAGTGCGTTGAGGAGAAGTTAGGCTGCTCTGAGGTGCTGATTGAATTAAGTGTAACTTAAAAGATAGCGCGTTATTAAAATACCTCAGATTCGGGAAGGAATATGGGCGAAAAATCTAAATTATACATTGTGTCTTTAGCTTTCTTTGATGAAATTTTTTTCTCCAATATTTATAGTTTCTTTCGTATTCTGGAGTTCGCGGAGGAGAAGTTGGGTTGCGCTGAGGTGCTTTTTTAATTTTTGATTGAATGTAGCGTAATTGAAAAACTGAAGCGTGTTTCAAATTACCTTAGGAGAGAAATATGGTCGAAAAATATAAATGGATGCAGTCAGGCACAAAGTGGTAACCTTGTGCTCTGGAAAAATTGAACGGTATTGGCCTTTCCTTTCTGGATGAATCCGTTTTGGTCCGAGTGGAGTCGCTGCGTAAAAGCTCTGTCGTTGACTACAGGGGCAAACCACATGACGTAAAGCACCTTTTCATATGCCCTCAACATCCAACGAAACTCAAAATAGAAGATCTTTGGGAAAGACCAGTGGATGCGGTCAGGTTCCTTTAAGGAAAAACCTGAAGCCCCGGCTATGAGCAACAACAAAAAATATAAATTCCTGGTTGTGTTTTTGGCTTTGTTGAATACTATGTTTTTTTAGTTTCGTCCGTATTCTGGAGTTCGCGGAGGAGAAGTTGGGTTGCGCTGAGGTGCTTTTTTAATTTTTGATTGAATGTAGCGTAATTGAAAAACTGAAGCGTTTTTCAAATTACCTTCATAGGTCACCGACCTTCGTCGTGTCTGGGGGGGGTGCACTCCCCGGGGTGTGGCGGTTTTTGTGCTCCAGGGGGGGGGGGTCACACCCCGGGGTGTTTTTTTTGAAAAAAAAGCACCCGGGGGTGCTTGGGGTGTTTTTACCATTTTTTTGACCAAAATTGACAATTTTTTGACGAAATTTGACCATTTTTTAAGCATTTTTTGGGATCGTCTGGTGGGGGGGGTCGAAAATGGGCTTTAGGGGGGGGTCAAGGGTTCAAGGGGTCGATTGGGGGAGGGGTCAAAAATGGGCCTTAGAGGGGGGGTAGGTCTCAGAGGCCGTAGGGGGGGGGGGGGGGCCCCCCGCCCCCCCCCCTTCGGTGACCTATGATTACCTTAGGAGAGAAATATGGTCGAAAAAATATAAATTCCTGGTTGTGTTTTTGGCTTTGTTGAATACTATGTTTTTTTAGTTTCGTCCGTATTCTGGAGTTCGCGGAGGAGAAGTTGGGTTGCGCTGAGGTGCTGGTGGAGTTCGGGAAGGAGCGCCAGGACCGGTCGGCCCTTATTCGCACGTTCATGTACTTCGGATTCGCCGTGGTTCCCCCGGACAAGGCGACCGCCGTCGTCGGCACGGACCGCATGCTTATGTCCTATTCTATATAATTATAGTCTAATATTCTTCTTAATTTTAAATTCTTGCTATTTACAAATGGAGGTGAGTTGGGCTCGCCCGCCGACTGTTTTTGGGGTTTGTAGCAGCGAGGGAGTTATACAGGACGTGTGTGTCGTAAATAAGTAAGGATACTAGGTTTTTTAGTTAGAATTTCGGGATTTTAAAACGTGTGAAACTGTTAAAAACAGTCGGTGAGACGTTATTTTATCTGCTCTGTAATAAAAACGACTTTTTGTTTTACTGTATGCACTAAATTGAACGGTAATTTTGTACTTTTTAAGGTGTGCATTGAAAAAAAAACATGACTGGTTTTATTTGACCTACAAAAGATCTATGCGAGAGCAGAATTTTGCAATGCCCCGCGGGGTGTTTAACAAACGAGAAAAAATTTGGTTATAAACTCCGAAAATTTCGCAAAATCATGTCAAAAAACCGACCTCTGAAAGCGATTTCAACTGCGATCGTATAATCGTGTATTATAAATGGATATGGAAAACTTTTTATTAATTATGAATGTTTTTTTTATAGAAAAGATATTACGAAAGTTTTTTTTGCAATGCACAATTGTACATACCAGGTATGCTGTAAAACCTTAATAAGCGAACCTCTAATAGGCTGGCCTCGTCACTACGTTGACTAAAAAACTATAAGGCCTCGCAAATTAAAAAAAAAGATTCTGGTTAAGTAAATAAAATATACTTCTAATAAAGTGGTCCTACTGATTATTGGTTTTACGGTATTTATTTAATATTCCATTAAGCTTCAAATTATTATTTTTACGGTGATTTTGTTTAACTCTCACTAATTTTAAAGCTATGATTGTTGTAGGTTTAAAATCTTCGTGGATTTTATGTTCTAGTGGTATTTGTATTGAGGCCAGAAAGGCGTAAAATTTAAAAATATTCACGAAAATTAAAAAAATCTTTTTTTGTAATTTTTTTCTTCAATATTTTTATTGTTTTCATCTCCCTGTCGCCGTGTTTTTTAAACTTTATTGACGTCACCGTTAATCTTCAAATTTTTGAAACAACAGGGAGCTGGCTTATGACAGATATTTTACTAAGGTGTACACTTATAATACTGTGTAAAGTGTACGATGTTTACATAACTTAATAACTAACACTATATCACTATTTTGAATCTAATACGACGTAAACAAATTTTGTTAAACAGCGAATTTTCGAAGAAAAAGATTCGGCAGGGGTTTTTTAAATATTTTTTTCCGAAAATAATTTCAGCCGGTATTTTCAAAACTATTATTATAATATTACTATTTGAAATTTATGATTACAATAATAGTGTTATAATAATATGAATCTTGCTATATTTTATATTTTGGTGTTCTTAAATATTGTGAAATGATTTGCGTGATACATGGTTTATTCATAAATTAGTTATGCCCAGTGAAATGCAAAACACCCAATTTTTTATTCTAAAACTAAAAAGATTTCCTATGTAATCTTTTCTTCAAGATAAACAACTCTTATTGCAGTGATTTTTAAAAAAAAAACTAAATAAGAAACTAAATAATATTCTCAACTTATAAATTAAATAATATTCAAGACTCAACCATAGGTGGGCAGGGAAGATTGGGCATAGGTTGGGGGGTTATACTTCTACAGCTATACCCCCCAAAAAAAATCTCGATTATAGCCCACCCCTCCCCCTAAAATTTGGGAGTACCTTTCCCTGGAACCCCCCCCTAAAATTTGCGGGGTCTCTTAGTACTAAAAACGAAGTATTTGAGGTAAATCCAAAAAAATTTTTGGGACACTCCCCCCTCCAAATTTTGGGGGTCGGGTATACCCCCTCCCAAAATCCGGGAGGCTGCCCGCCTATGGACTCAACTATATAATATTCACAAAAATAAAATGATTAAGGTTTGAAAATTAAAAAAAATCCTTTATTTTTTATTATGATTTTTGGTGGTTTTTTCAAATAGTGAAAAAGGCTGTCAGTTAACGTATGTATATTATTTTTTCTTGTTGCATTTGCTTTTTGTTTAAAGTTTATTTATAAAACACATTGTCACACAACAGACAACAAGTCCAAAAATCGTCACAATTAACACTGTAATATTTGTATTGTATTGTAGCTGGATTTGGAAAAAACGCAAAACAAAACTTAAAGTCAATCTATTTTATTCAGAGTTGTTTTGACCACATCAGTAAATAACCACGGCGATAGTATGTCTAAAAGCCATAGTTTTTATTGGAACTACAACCAATTAAAGCGAACACCAATCTAAAGCCAAATAAACTTAAAGTTTTATAACGTCTAAATAGTTCGGCTTCAAGTTATTTGTATTTTGTAGCTGCAGTCATTTTCAGTGTATTGTGGGATTTATATTGTCTGTCTTAAAACCACATTATTTTTGTCTCACAAAAATTTTAATAAAATGTTTTAAAAATGTTTTTATTTTGGTATTACATAAAAAAACGCTAAAACATGTTATATTGTTAACAAAATTGAGTTTTCATTAAAAACTTCGAACTAACGATATTGTTGTTTATCTGTAGAACACAGCAGTTTCTCTGTAAAATCCAGGGCCTATTCTTTCCCTCCCCCCCAAGCTGAAAAGCGGTCTGGCCTGACCGCTCCCCCCTAGCGAAGCCGACCCCCCTCCCTCAACCAAGGTATAATTTTTATTTGCTGTTTAAAACACGGTTTTTTAGTAAGACACTGTTTAAATACACTTCAGGCCTAAACAAGGTATTTTAGTATATAAAATTCAGTTTTAGACCTAAGATCACTTAAATTGCTCATTTAAAAAACTTTGTTAAAAAATCGGACCCCGCTTAAATTTGAAATCTCGCACCGCGTGTCGACCGCCCCTAAAAAGCCAGGATGGTCCGGACACCCCCTCTTAAAAAATTTAGGCCTTTCACCATAGATGAGAAAAGGGGGGGAGGCAGGGTGGGGTCCACCCCCCCCACTAACCTCGAAATTGTGGGACCCCCCTAGACGAAAATCCAGGAGGGGGCCCTACCCCAACATTTCCGAATTTTTTACCCCTTATCCCCTCTAGGATTTGAAATCTGACCCTCCCCCCTCGGGAACATATTAGGTACTTTTTTATACTAAATTTTCTTCCAAAAATGTGATTTTTTAACACATATTCATGTTTTTACATCCTTTTTACACCAGAATATCGCTTTTTATTCAATATAATGTAGTATTATCTTAAAAAAAGAATTATAAAAGTTATTATGGTTTAAAAATGTTTTGCTTTGGACACCGGACCCCACCTGACCTAGATTTCAAAATTTTGTACCGCGGGTCGACCCCCCTAAAAAGCTAGGGGGGTCTCCGGACCCTCCTAGAATTCAAAATTCGATTTATCCCGGGTAACCACCCCCTAGCTTCCCGGACCGTTCTCACCTATGCCTTTCACCCGGGGGTAACTTAACTCCCTAGCGGACCTGACCAAAAACACGCATGGTTCAGGAGATATGACCCTTCGAAAAGGGCGTTTTTTTCGATGATTATATATTTGAAAGATGGCTCAATGGGTATAAAAATTGAAGTTACATAAATCAAGAATTACATAACAAAGAATGTATCTTTGTGTATTAAATTTCATCTCCATACGTGCATCGCTTTGACAGAAATTTAACCCCGGGATATTTGACATGAATTTTAATGCACAGTGATACAATATTTGTTATATATTCTTGATACAATATGCTCGAAGAAATCGGCAACTTTACACTTTCTTTTGAAACCCTAATTATTAGGATTGGTGCGGTGTTTGTCGAGATATTGCGTTTGCTTACGACAAACCTGCGACTAATTTTGCCAAAAATACGAAGTGTAGGAAAAAATTTTGGGCAAACGCAAACTTACTCGATCCCGATTTTACGCAGAACATTTAACATTAACAAACTATAATTGTGCGGGTAGAAAACAGTACACTATGTACAGTTTTCACTGTTTTTTTTTTAATAAAAATGATCTAATAAAGCAATTTTAACTACTTTTTTTAAACATAATTCTCACAAAAATATAAATACAAAAAAATGAAATCACTTTAGAAACAAAAAGTTCGAACACTTTTCGACTTTATCATTATAACTTCGAAAAAAGTTAACAAATTTTATCATTAAACAACAACTTTAAAAAAAACCTTTAATGCTATTTGCAACTTATTTAATTGTGTATTAATTCGTATAACTTGAGTTTTTGATAAAGAAAACTTCAAGGGCTGGTTCACTCCGGAACGGTAGCTAATAAGTGATGCACAGCGCACACAGTTCACGCCGCAGCAACAATGACTGTGTGACGATATAAACGCCCACGTTAGCTGTCCACAATAGTCAAAACTCTCCCATTTAAACGCAGTTGTCAGTGTTCAAGATCTTCACAGAGTTATCACGTTATATAAGCACTTTTGGCCAATTAGCGCGTTGGAAAAATTAATCTTAAATGAACGTAGAGATCATCAATTTTTAGCTTCTCTCATAACCATTCCCACAGAGCAAAACATATGACTTTATCACGAATACTATATGACATTTTTAGGGTCCTTAAAATCCTGACGTGGCAGTTGCCAACTGCCATTCCGGTGTACACCATAGCCTTAAGGGTAAAGTTAAAAAAGGTAAATTTGCAGAGCGCTGAAAGTAAAATAATTAATTTTGAAATTAGAAAGACCAAACAAGACATATTTGTAAAAAAAGCAGGGACGTACTCAGGGTTTCATTTTTTTTGGGGGGGCGGATTTCGGTACAAAAAAACTTCGGGGGGGCGGTTTTTGAAAAGGTTAAGCAGAGATAAACGTAAATAAAGCTGTATAATACACTGTTTTTGGTCTAATAACGTATTATCTAATGTATTTAGCAGTAAAAACATGGTTTCTTAGTTAAAAACTACGTAAGCAGAGCTTGAATTTCACAAAAAATTGATTTAGAGACCTTAAAGACCCCCATGGCTACACCCACACTGAAAACAAAATCAGATGAGCAGCATCTCCATATTTTTTAGGGTACCTGCATGAAAAAATACCAAGCCATTGTTGTAGGCGGCTGAAAATTTTAGGAGGGGGAAACAAATATGATTGTTTGTTTCTCTTGATGTGTAGTACTTCTCCTTTATTAAAATTAAAAATGGCAAGAAATATGCATACGCATAGTAAAGAACTTGACCGAAATTTTTTTGTTTTTGGGGGTCAATTGTGGTACCAAAACTATTTTAGAAGTTAGCGCCGAGCGATAAGCGAAGCTCTAGAAAATTTTGAATTTTTGGCCTCTGAAAACCCCCAAAGTTTACTATCTGGCGAACATTTTGGGGGGGGAGGGGCGGCCGCCTCCCCCGCCCAACCACTTCTTATTTTTCCTCCGTCCGACCATTTCGGGGGGGGTTGGGCGGCCGCTCCCCTCCCCCCTGGTTACGTCCCTGATTTTTAGATGAAAATTCGTGGTGTATTTTTATTTTTATTATTAATTAACCCGTTCCGTGATGGCCTTTTCCACCGTTACAACCGTAAAACATTCGTACAACGAGAATGAAACCTTGGTCTCAGGACGGTGGTATTTTCGTATGACCAATGTCGTACGTAAACTTTACCGCGGTAAACTTTGCGTATATCCTAGGTCGTACTTAGGTTATACATAATTTTTGTGCATGATTATTGCCCAGTGAGCAAGCTGATTGAAATAATTAAACTGTACAGTAGCAATATGCAGATTTTATGCAATAAGCAATATCCTACCTAATACACTGTATATTTGTAAATAAAATCTGCATATTGCTACCGTACAACTTTTAGAATTTCTCGCTCACTGGGCAATAATCACACGTAAAAATTATGTATGACCAAAGTCTGACCTAGGTTATACGAAGGTTTCACGGTTTTAACGAAAAAGTAATCGCGGGAACGGTTTAATACTAATCGATGTATTAGGACACACTGAAAAAAAAAGTATTCATGATGTTGAAAACCCTTCCATTTAATAAGAAGTTGTTCAGTGTTAAAAATCTTTAGAGAGTTATGACGTATAGAATCACTTTTAGCACATTAGATAAAATTGATCTCTAAAAAAATAAAATTGATATCTCTAAGATTGAGCTTGGATAAAATTGATTTCCAATAAACGTGAAAATCTCCAATTTTTAGCTCCTCCCACAACCATTTCCACAGAGTTATAAACAAAAATACCGCTTTGTTATTTCGAATTTTGACTTTATTTATAAAAAAACATGTATACTGAATGAATATTAATAAAACTTAATAGAAACCATGTTAGAGTATCAAAAATGTTTGAGCTTTTTAAATTTGGTTCAATTCAAAATACTTCAATTTTTAAAAAAAATTTATTTTTTGTTTGTTTCTACATTTGGTGTTTTTGTTTGCTGTTATTCTGATACTATCAGTGGTAACGGGAACTTAGATCCTGGAGTCCTTAGATCCTTGCCTTTGCGTTGCGTGATTTCGAGTGGTAAACAAAGGATGCGCGTAAATACCTAGCGCATTCAATAATAACGTTTGCAATAGTTTGCACTTATATTAAACGAAATTAAAATCAAAAGAATGATAGCACTAAAACGCTTTTTATTCATATAATTATTCAATTATGTTAATAATTTAAATGGAATAATAATATATTTGTACCTATTTTAGTTTTAGGGCTTTATTAAAATTTTTAAAATTTAATGTTAAAAATGCAATTTAGAGCTTTTATTTTTGCGCGCTCTTTTAAACTTAAACTGAAAAACTTTAAACTGAAGCAAATCATAATACAACGCATGCGAAAAACTGGGTCAGATTTAAGATATTATAGTTTCTAATCAGTTTTAGTGCCTCTCTTGTGGAAATTATCGGAAATATGTTTGGGAATATAACGAAAATATTCCATTTTAGCTTTTACTTTAAAAAAATTATGCACCAAATTGTTAAAATATTATGTTTCTTAATTTAAAACAAAAGAATTATGAAATTTTAGTAGAGAAAAAAGACAAAAATTTAAGCAATACAAACTATTTTTATTAACCGGCTAATTTAGCCGGTAGTTAACATGCCGTTAGTGGACCGGCCCCAGCCAGATATACTTTAACCATAAATTAAACCAATGAAATAAACAAATGATTTTTAAGATTTTTACATCTAAAGCTAAAAATAATTTGAAATACGTTTATTCATTGTTTTGTATTCTTTGATTTGATTTTTGTCGATTTGAAATTTTAGAGTTTAATTTATCCTCTTTAAACAAGAAGAATCTGTTTGCATTCAATGAAAAATAATTATTTTAGTTATGTTTTAAAGCAATGCAAAACTGTTAACATTTATCAGAATAAGTTATATCTGGTAAATCTGAATTTACTGGTGTCCGGCAGAGATAGACCTTGTATAAAATAACCTCGGAAAGAATGCCTTCTTTGAGCAGTACACAATATTAGACCCTTTTAAACTTTTTTTGGTTTTTTAAAGGTTTTTTTAAATATTTTTTTAGCTTGATTTTAAGGTTTTGCTTAGGCTTGAAACAACAGTGCTGTGTAATTAGTTCAACGTATAAATATCGCCCCTTTTTATTAGCGAGAAATCGCCCCTTTTTCCTGCTCTATTCTTAAAACATTTTTCAAGGCTAGTATACCACTTTTTTAAATACAATTAAAGAAGTAAAGTAACCTAATAAAACATAGTATTAGCTGCTCAATGACAAATGTTTATAATCAATCCGTTGCCGAGATATAATGTTTTTGGTTTAATATTACCAATAGAAAACCTATTTTATTTATTTACAAAAAAAAAACAATTTTTTAAAAAAATCCATAAATTATAAATAAATTTTAACAAATTACTACAATAAAAGACCGAAACTAAATTTCGACTATGTTTATCGACTATGTTTCGACTATGTAGATTGCGTTACATGTCTGCGTTTCAAATACAAAAATAGCAATATTTGTCGGATAAACTGTAAATTAACAAGCAATAAATATATTTATTAATATACTATAACAAGCCACAAATTCTAAAACATCAAAAACAGTAGTGAAATACATTTGGTCCCTGTAATTAATTTGTATTTCATACGATTTGTTATATCCAGTGACATTCTCTAGTTTTGAAACATCGCCAGATCTCCCCTTATTCAATGCATTTGTTTACATTTTTGTTTCAACACATTTATTTTAACACATTTTTACAAACAAAAACCTTTTCAAAACGTGTTTTCAAAACGTGTTAAAGATAGCGATGTTATGTTATCCTAAATAATATAATGCTACGGTTATTTAAAGCAGAAAGACTTTTGGAGTCATGTCGTTTAAATGAGTGGTCCAAAGTTTAAGTTATTAAGAATTACTCAAAAAAGTTTTAAATTTTTAAAAAGCTTTAAAAAACAATTTTAATTATTTCGAAAATTAGCAATTAAATTTATGGCGGGACCATAGGTGAGAAAGGGCTGGCAGGGTGGGGCCCATTCTAGTGTTGTAAAAAGTTACTTTTACTTTTACTTAAAGTAATAAAAGTAACGGATTTTGGATTACCTTTACTTTTACTTTTACTCGACTTTTGAAATTTCAATTACTTTTACTTTTACTCTTACTCGACTTTTGAAATTTCAAATACTTTTACTTTTACTCTTACTCGGATTTTCCTCTGAAAATACTAAAATTAATTTAAGTAAAATTTAAGTAATTTCAAGAGATAGATTCTGGGCTTGTTTTAAAATAAATGACAAGAGAAACTTTTTTAAGCCACTAACACGCTAAAACCATTTATTTTGACTAAAAACTTATTAAAATGATAATTTATACATAAAATTAGCAGAAAAACTTTGGAACAGAGCTTTGGAGCTCCAAAAACCGGTGTTTTGCTTCGTTAAAAATTACTTTTATTATACTTTTACTCTTACTTTTACTTTAAAAAATAGGTCTTACTTTTACTTTACTTAAATAAAATTTTGACCATTACTTTTACTTTTACTTTACTTAAATTAAAAAATTACAAATTACTTGTACTCTTACTTTACTTAAATTAAAATTTTTCAAATTACTTTTACTTTTACTTAAAATAATCCGAAATCAATACTTTTTACAACACTAGTCCATTCCCCTAGCCTCGAAATTTTGGTACCCCTCCCTTAGACGAAAATCCAGGGCCCCCCTCCCCCAAAACTTCCGAATTTTTTATCCCTGATCCCCCCTCTAGAATTTGAAATCTGACCCTTCTCGGGGAAATTTTAGGTACTTTTTTATACTAAATTTTCTTTCAAAAACCTAAATTTTTAACACATATTCATGTTTTTACACCCTTTTTACACCAGATTATCGCTTTTTATTCAATAAACTGTTGTATTATCTTATAAAAAGAACAATTATTAAAGTTATTATGGTTTAAAACCTTTTTGCTTTGTAGATTTGACCTGACCCTCTTCTAGATTTCAAAATTTTGCACCCCGGGTGGACCTTCCTAAAAAGCTAAGGGGTCCGGACCCCCCTCATAGAATTCAAAGTTCGATTTACCCCGGGTAACCACCCCTCCCCCAGCTACCCGGTCCGTTCTCACCTATGGGCGGGACTCTGAAAGTTACAACGAAGTTCCGAAAACCGGAGTTCTGGTTGAAAATACGGCTTAAAAAATAATAATCTAAAAATTTTTTCAAAGGTAATATTCTGCAAACGTAAGCTAGAGCAACTCAATTTGCGGAACGTCACTAGCGTATTAAAAAATGAATTATCCGAAAATTCGGGCTACAAACTCAAAAAATAGTTACTCAATAATTGCAGATTTACATTCAATTGCTGATTATATTTTGCAAGCTGGATGAAGCCATATAGACCGGTAATGGAAATCGTCGTTACTCTGACACAAAGAGTCACAATCAATATAAAATCAACGTGACTCTGACTCATTTTGTATTTAGTAAAGTACTGTTAGAAATCTAAAATGAGTCACAGTCACATGTATTTTATACAAACTATGGCTCATTGTGTCAGAGTAACGACGAAATATTAAAAAGTATATGAGCTACAAATTTCACTTTTGATCCAGTTGGGCAATGGCAATAACAAAATTATTCTTTTTTTTATAAATTAAAGTTAAAAAAAATAATGCAAAAAGCAATTAAGACAATTTTTTAATTATTATATATACACAGACCTGTGCACTGTCCCCGGGGTTTTATCGGGGGTAGGGGCACATAGGTGAGAACGGTCCGGGAAGCTAGGGGGGTAGTTACCCGGGGTAAATAAAATTTGGAATTCTAGGCGAGGGGTCCCAGGGGGGTCCGGATCCCCCTAGCTTTTAAGGAGGGGTCGAAGAAAGAAAAAAAAGAGCAAAAAAAAAGAAAAAAAGAAGGGAAAAGGGAAAAAAGGAACAAAAAAAGCGAAAATAAGGTAAAAATAGGTCTAAAATGGCTTAAAATGCATTGATATAGGCTAAAACTACAAAAAATTTGAGATGGCGTCATAATAGGTAAAAAATG
>JASAMX010009219.1:0-10000 GCA_030248175.1 Microlaimidae sp. YZB2_3 | reverse complement strand
ACTTTTTCTATACTTTTTATTTTACTTTGCTTGGTCTAAATTAGCCATAAATTATTTTTATCGAGACATCGAATTTTACAAAATAGTATATTTTGGTGTTTAATAATAACATGAAATGATTAAGGATTGATATTAAAAACAGTAGCTGTAAACTGTTAAAAAAGTTTAACCCGGTAAGGACGGGGTGCCTAAATTGGGGAAACCGGTTTTTACCTGCCTCCTACCTGCCTCCATTAAAAGTTTTGTTGCCTCCTACCTGCCTCCACCCTATTTTCTACCTGCCACCGAGGTAGTTTTAGCGCCTCCTACCTGCTTCCTAACCTGTATATGCTTCAGTATAGAAGGCAGGGTCACCTGCCTCCTACCTGCCTCCGAGGCAGTTTTACCTACCCTGCCTCCTACCTGCCTCCACCCTGCCTCCACCCTGCCTCCATGCTGCCTCCGAGGCAGTTTTACCTGCCTCCTTCCTGCCTCCAGTCTTCCGGAGGCAGGTTCAAGAGCCGTCCTTACCGGGTTAATTTTTATAAGAAATGATTATGTGTTTCGTATTACACTACCGCAAAGTATTACTCTAAACTGTCAATATTTATCAATTTAGTTCGGTTCCATATTCATGCTCAATTTGTTTCTGGTTGTTATCGCGGCGCAGTTTTCCGTGACCAGAGAAAGAGAAACGGCCAGAATCGCGGCCGAGAAAGCCAAAGAATTGAAAGACAGGGAAAGGGATAGTTTTTGTAAGTTTTAAAATCGCAGATCCATCAAAACAAAATCTTTTTACCATTTTGTTTTATATATTCCTCAAGGGACCAGTTAATTTTTCGCTTGTTCAGTTTTATTTTTGACGATATTTTCTGCAAAAATCTCCACAGCCCCATGGTCCGAATTTTCTCATAAACTGTTTCAAAGATTGAAATAATCGTTTCATAATAATTGTATGCAAAACCACTGAGTTCAAAAAATTCTACAAGCAGGTTTTTTTTAATTTGACGAAACACGACTATAGGAAAATAAAATCTAGTTGACCGCGATTTTTGCAGTATTGAATCGACTATTAACAACAAAAACATTCAAAATTTTTCACTAAAGCGAATTAATAACAAAGATTAAAAACTGCATTTTAATAATTATTTATTAAATTACTTAATTTGTAACATAAATGCAAATTTTTTAAGAGCTAAAGTTGGTTAATTTTATTATATTTTGTGAAGAGGTGAAATTAAAAAAAACTCAGCGTTCTTATTTGTTAATTAAATAAAAACGTCATTACCGCACAATTTTAATTGGCACCCTCATGTCTGCATTCTAATTTTCAGCGTCAGCCAGATATAATTCAATTATAAATAGAAAAAATTTTAAAAATCAAAACAAATATTTACCTTGTTTCCATCAGCAATACTTGTTTTATTTTTTCCACCCCCTTTTTTCTCCTTTTAGGCTCAAGCTTAGAAGAGCCGGAAGACATGTCGGTGTACCATACCATTTTATATTTGGTTCGCCGGACTTTTCTCAAACTTTACTACGTCTTCTTCCCCAAAAAAAGGATGAATCCAGCGGAGAAAGTGGTTGATCAGGGTGTGATGCTGCACAACGCTCTGGTCAGCGAAACCATAGAGGAAAAGTTGACATGGCGGAGCCAATGGGGAATATTCCGGATTTACCTGCGACAATTCGTGGAGGGGATGTGGTTTCGCGGTATCGTAATGACGGTGATTCTTCTAAACACTCTTCAGATGTCGATTGATCATTACGGTCAGGTCAGAATTGGTTAGATTTGTGAATTGTATGGATAAAACATTAGTGGATGGAAAATAATTTTAGTTTTTCCGTTTATTTTATAGGGGTCACTAAGCGGTTTTACCATGCTCATAGCTTTAAAACACAGCATATAAAAAAATATATATCAATCAAAGTGGTTTATCAATGAAGCGTGAAGATGGCTGAAAAAATTAAAATAAACATGTAAAGTTTAAAATTCAAAGTCTAAAATCCAGAGTACAAAAAACACTCTTCAGATGTCGATTGATCACTACGATCAGGTCAGAATTGGTTAGATTTGTGAATTGTATGGATAAAACATTAGTGGATGGAAAATAGTTTTAGTTTTTCAGGTTATTTTATAGGGGTCACTAAGCGGTTTTACCATGCTCATATCTTTAAAAAACAGCATATAAAAATATATATATCAATCAAAGTGGTTTAAAGTCAAAGTCTAAAATCCAGAGTAAAAAAAACACTCTTCAGATGTCGATTGATCACTACGATCAGGTCAGAATTGGTTAGATTTGTGAATTGTATGGATAAAACATTAGTGGATGGAAAATAGTTTTAGTTTTTCCGGTTATTTTATAAGGGTCACTAAGCGGTTTTACCATACTCATAGCTTTAAAAGACAGCATAATATAAAAATATAATATCAATCAAAGTGGTTTATCAATGAAGCCTAAAATGGCTGAAAAAATTAAAGGAAACCTGTAAAGTTTAAAATTCAAAGTACAAAATCCAGAGTACAAAATATAAAATAAAGTCACAGAGTATAATTTATGATTTCTTACCCATAAATAACCTCTTACCAGAGGGCAGTTGTCTTGGTGACAATAATCCTATGGGAAGAGTCAGTGGGTTCGTTTTCAATCGAAGTCGTGGTGTAGTGGTAGAACGCTCGTCTGGCGCACTGAATAGCTTGAAGGATCGAGACCCGACAGAAACAATCTACGTAAAAACATGGTGATATCATATATTAGGCGTAGTTTGGTTATGCTTTTACTGCATGCGGCTATTCAGAAAAGACTAATTTTTGAACACAACGAAAAGTTTACAAAGTCAAAAACACATTTAGGGAATAAAGTGAATTGAAGTGTTTGATTTTAATCAATAAATCAGTTTTCCAACATATTAATTTACCTGTATTAAACAGTATTCATACATTTGCCTAACATGGTATTTCTTGTTTAGCCTGAGCAAATGACTGAAATTCTGAATCAAATGAACATATTTTTTTATGTTTTCTTTGCTTTGGAGATGGTGGCAAAAATCATTGCATTCGGTTTTTGGGGTTATCTGGAGGATTCAATCAATCTTTTTGATGGAATTATTGTTATTATTAGGTAAAATCTAATAATATGTCAATTATTTTTTCTTATATTATTAAGCAAACTTAGCAAAAATAATGTATCACTATATAGAACAAATTTATTTTTTGTCGTATATCACATTGACACAAATTCAACCCCCCTTTTTTAATTTAATTTTTAAAAAGCAAAACACGCTGAAATTTAAGTCTTGTAATAAAAAAGTAGATAAGATTTGACCCTCAAAACGAAAAAAAATTGATGGGAAATAATTTATAGTATTGTGACACCGATTCTACAGAATGTCCTATAAATGTTTTTAATATTTTTTTTTGTTTCAAAAGTCAATACTTAATTATAACTAATTAAAATAGCGAAATAAAAACATTTGGACATTATTAAATCAGTATTTTGGTTTTTTAATGTTTCAAAAAATATTATTAGTACTGAAAAATCATGAAAATGCGCAGTTCTAAAATTATTAAAATAAATTAATTTTTGTCCCAAAAATTTTATGAAATCCTAAAATGATATCGAAAGCTGATATCCACTATTTCTTTATAGCGTGTGTTTTCTTCGCGGGGATGTGGCTACTCAAAATATGGACGTAAAGGTTAAATTTCGTAGTTTGTGTCGGTAACAATGTTATGATGTGAACACACAAAAACACCGATCACAAACCGACCAAGGGATAATTACAAAATTTACCTTTGATGTCCATACTTTTTAGAGAAGTCACATCCCCGCGAAGAAAACACACGCTATAGAGAAATAGTGGATAAAGTTTAAAGTTTAAATAACCCATATTCACTTTTTTTAAACTTATAATATTTATTTTTTAAGCACGGTGGATGTCTTTATGCCAACCCAGAACTCCAGCGTTTCTGTACTGCGAGCTTTTCGGCTCTTCAGAATTCTCAAACTCTTATATTTTCTCCCGTCACTTCGTCATCAATTGGCAGTGATGATATCGACTTTGGACGAATTCGCAATTTTCATGGGCCTTATGATCTTATTTATTTTTATATACAGGTAAACTTTTGAGCCCAGCATAAAATAATGTACAGCATCAATATAAATAACTAATTTTTTACTATTTAGAGCATTTTTTTTTTCAATGATTTGAAATTTTCCTTAATTGAGTTAGAATTGAGCTTTTATCTTTAAAGTCGTGTTGGCACTTTGATATTGGCAGAAAAAGTTCAAAATCATATTTTAGCTAAACCCTCAATTAACTTAAAAAGAAAAGAGATCAGCCAAATTATTTAAAGCTAAAGTCTTCCAGGCTGAATTAAGGACGTAAGCGCTCTCGGCCAGGAAGAAATAAACAATAAACTTGCGAGCGAAAAAAATTTTAAAAAAGTTTTTAGCGATTATGTAACCAATTATTATTTAGTTTTGTCATGTGTTTCTCTACACGTGATATTTTTTCAAAAACGAGTGGTACCAAAACCTTACCACTCATCTATTTTCACCCTGATAGAATTTATCTTTAGTAAATATAATAATTCTTTTTGAAACTTTTTTTAAATGCGGAATGATACACACGGTTTCCTATTTATAAATATAAATTTAACATTGTAATTACTTTTTTCTTCAAATAATGCAAATAAATAGATATACATGTTTTATTCAATGATTATAGTTTGCTTGGAATGGTGTTGTTTGGATTAAAATTTTGCGAAACAGAATTTGGAAGAACATGTAGTTGTCAAGATTTCGAAAACCCAAACATCGAGTGCTTTTGCAGTAGAGTTAACTTTGACACCATTTTTGAGTCTGCTCTGACAGTTTTTCAGGTCTAATTCAATTTTTTTAAATAAAACAATGTTTAAAATTTTACTATATGAGAAAAATATGTGTCCTATTACGTTTTATTTAAATTTTCACTAATATCCTTGAATTCTGGTAGTATATTATGTTTAATTTGATCTTTTGATCGCCTTTTCCTTAAGCTCGTGCAGCAAAGCTTACCACACAGTTGTGGTATTTTTATCTGATCGGGGTGGTCAAAATTAGGTGCTTTTAGACTCTGTAGTGAGACTAAAACTCAATATTACGTGCTGTTAGAGTCTGAGTGATACTGAAAATTTAAAAAAAGCTACTCTTACCATGATATTACCACTATGGTGTTTTTGTTGTTGGCCTTGTCACACCTTAGTATGATTTTCACTAGACGAGGACCAGGCAAAGGGATTAGACATCCTTTCAGAAATGTCTTCAATGCGACTAAGATATGAGTTACGTATCTGCGCAAGTGCTGCTCTGCTGGCTTGTTTCAACATTTACTCCAAGGGATTAATTTCCGGAGATAACGCAAACCACAGTTTATGGCCTTTGGGCAAAAAACAGCGCCAATCTTGTTTTTTTATGAACCATGTGCTTGTTACAGGAACTATGATGTTTTCCTGTAAACCATCACATATTCTTGCACATGTTCACGGTAGTACCTAATGTCGACTTCAATCAAGTGTAATGTATGTGACCGTATTCAACGGTGGTCAGAACCACCACCGTGTTCTCAATATGTTAAACATTATGATGTCATAAAGTTTCGCCTACTTTTTGCCAATTACGCGATAAAGCGTATAAGGCGGTTTATGTACTTGTAATCCAGTGGCCTATTTCATAAAAAAGCTTGTAAATTTTCATTTTACAAATCTCCGCCTATTTTTTGTAAAATACACGATAAAGGTTTTTCGACTTGTAATCCAGGTGGAGCATCTGCGCGCACTGCTCTGCGCTGATTGGTCGCAGCCACGTCATTTCATCTCCGCTGACCGATCAATATTCGCCGTGTCGTATATCCTCTATTATGCAATTTACAAAAAATAGGCGGAGACTTGTAAAATGAAAATTTACAAACGTTTTTATGAAATAGGCCCCAGTGCCTATTTCATAAAAAAGCTTGTTAATTTTCATTTTACAAATCTCTGCCTATTTTTTGTAAATTACATGATGAAGTATATAAGACACGGAAATATCGATCAGTCAGCGGAGGGAAAACGACGTGGCTACGACCAATTAGCGCAAAGCTTTACAAAGGTTTTTATGAAACAGGCCCCAGGGGGGGTATCTCCGCTCAGTGAAAAAAGTTGACGGTATCTGTGCTCTGCGCTGATTGGTCCGTTCTTATAAAGTCAATAAAGGCTGGTTTATACTTATGACAAAACGTCCTTAGGACAAAGTTTAAAGGACAAAAGTACTGTGGACTTTGTCCAAAGAACAAACACAGCGTCAAAACGTCCTTTGGACTTTGTCCTTTGGATTTTGTTCAAAGGGCAAAGTCCAAAGGACAACGTGTTCATACTTTTTGTCCTTTGGACTTTTCCCTTTGGATTTTGTCCTTTGGACTTTGTCCAAAGGACAAATTTCAAGTAGCGTTCATACTTTATACTTTGTCCAAAGGAAAAAATCCAAAGGACGTTTTGGTTTGTCCGAAAGACGTTTTGGCTTTTCTAAAATTGTCTTTTGGACTTTGTCTAAAGGACGTTTTGTCATAAGTATGAACCAGCCTTAAACCGTCCCTTATGTCCTTTATTGTGTAATTTACGAACACTGGGCGAAAATTTGTAAAACGAAAATGTGCAAACGTCTTTATGAAACGAGCCTCTGGTTTAGTTTTTAACTTTATATGCTCTATAAAAATGTTTTTTTACTGTAATTCTGTAATTGCGTTATAGGTTTTGACCACGGAAGACTGGAACGAAGTTTTGTTTAATGCCATGAAGCACACAAGTAAAGGGGCGGCCGCTTTTTATTTCGTCACTCTGATGACATTCGGAAATTATATACTTTTCAATCTCCTCGTCGCCATATTGGTGGACGGATCCCAACTGCAAACGGAATTGGAAGTTCAAAATCAAATTGAACTCGAGGCGCTGGTAAAACTTAAGGCTTGGGGCCTGTTTCATAAAAACCTTTGTAAATTCTCATTTTACAAATCTCCACCTATTTTTTGTAAAATACACGATAAAGGTTTTTCGACTTTTAATCCAGGGGGAGTATTTTCGCGCAGGGCTCCGCGCTGGTTGGTCGCAGCCACGTCATTTCATCTTCGCTGCCCGATCGATATTCTCCGTGTCCTATATCATCTATTATGTAATTTACAAAAAATGGGCGAAGATTTGTAAAATAAAAATTTACAAACGTCTTTATGAAATAGGCCCCTGGTTCGTAGCTATCCGAAATGACTTTAAAGACTAAAAAAGAGCACTTATTTAATTCGGGGTGCTTTTTTGACGCATCCATGAGCGGTTAAGGCTGGTTTATACTTATTTTCGTTTTTTTGTTTTTTTTTTTGTTTTTTTTTTTTTTTTTTTTTTTTTTGTTTTTTTTTTTTTTTTTTTTTTTTTTTTTTGTTTTTTTTTTTTTGTGGCCGTTTTCTCCCTGCGTCTTCGTGTTCTCCTCTTTCCTCGTGTCGTCCCTCGTTTGGTCCCCTGTTTTCCCTTGTGTCCCTTTCTTTTTTATTGATTTTCTTGAGCTTCCAATAGCGCAATGGCAGGTGTAAACAGATAAACCGTCCTTTGGACAAAGTCCAAAGAACATTTTTAAAAAGAGCCAAAACGTTCTTTGGACAAGTCAAAACGTCCTTTAGACTTTTTCCTTTGGACGAAGTATGAATGCTACTTAAAATTTGTCCTTTGGACAAAGTCCAAAGGACAAAATCCAAAGGGAAAAGTCCAAAGGACAAAAAGTATAAACACGTTGTCCTTTGGATTTTGTCCTTTGAACAAAGTCCAAAGGACTTTTGTCCTTTGGACTTTGTCCAAAGGCGCGTTTTGTCATAAGTATGAACCAGCCTTTACTTGTTCATACATACAGCAGTCCATATATAATTCGTCCAAAGTCCAAAGAACAAAGTCCTAAGGACAAAATCTAAAAGGAAAAAGTCAAAAAGACAAAATCCAAAGGGGAAAAGTCCAAAAGATAAAATCCAAAGGGGAAAAAGTCCAAAAGTCAAACTTAAAAGGGAATTTTTAAACCTGTTTATACTTCGTTCAAAATTTCCAAAAGACCAGTCCAAAGGATTTCTAGACAAGTCAAAGTTTTCCCTTGGATCATTTTGAAGGGCTGTTTTTGGACGAAGTGTAATGTTTCTTGAATATTGTCCTTTTGAAAATGCAAAGAACAGTCCAAAGGTTCTAAAGCTGTCCAAAACGCAGGTTGAAGTATATTAACTTTGTTTTTCTCATCAAAAAAGCTGTGGCAAAAAACAGTGTGTATCTTCCAAAGAAGACCTTTAGAATCTTCCAAAAGAAAACATTGGCATGTCTAAAGAAGAACCTTGAATTGTCCAAGGGACAACTATGGTTTTTCAAAATTGTCCTTTGGTTTTTTCCACTGGGTCTTTTTTATTTGGACGACTGTCTTTTGGAGAAAGTATTCAAAAGGCCTACAAATTGTCCGTTGGATATTGTCCTATGAACAATTTGGACGAAGTATATGAACCAGGTTTTAATGTATAAATTAAGTATATGAAGTAATGCGGGAAATTATTTTTTTATACTCGACTACTCATGTGGAATATTGGTCTATAGTCTATGAACTCGGAACATCAAAACTGGATTTCATGTGGCGGAAAAAAAATGGATTAAAAAAGCGTTTATACATTAAAACACAAAACAGCAGGGGTATAAAAAAACAAATAAATTTAAAAACATAAAATGCAAAAAACATTAAATACAAAGTTATATTACAGGGAAAAATTACTTAATTTACTGGGGTTTTTACATTAGACTATGTTTTTTGTGATTTACATGTTAGTCATACTAAAGTTGATTTTAAAAAATAAAAATATAAAATGTCAAACTGCTAGATATTTAAAATCTAATGAAGTGATAAAACTATGGCTATATGTATGCCATGTGGCAACTATGGCCGAGAGCCATCTATGACTATATCATGTGCCTATAAAATTTGAAATTCGTATCAAAATTGACATAATATTAACGATATTTTTAAAATAAGGGTTCTTGCATTGGCAGCATTTCTAAATAGTTAGTTGGAATAAAGTGCATGATCAAGCTTTAAAAAAATCATGCGATAAAAAAAGATCAGTAATAACATATTAAAATGCAGGCACGCAAATGGTGTTTTGATTGTATCTAATGGAATGGTTTTTGATAGGTTATTACTTTGTAGCTAAACCGTGCAGCTTTAGAATATTTTTTGTTTATTTAGATTTTTGCTGGAAATAACTACATAAAAATCTTCATAATTTTTATTTTGAGCCCGATATCTTTACTAAAATCTGTGGATTAAAAATCTGAAACGATTGAGACTGAAAGAACTTCAGTTCGGCATTCCTTGTTAACGGTGGTACGGTTGATTCGGACTATAATTATATCAAGTTGCCCATAACTATCACCAATAAAATTTTTGTATAAATCAACCGCATCGTAAACGAGATATGCTCGCCTAATTTTTTCAGTCTCAATCATTTTAGAACAGACTGATTTTCAACTTTATCACGTTTGTTGTGCGAAACATGCGCCTTATTGTCCCTAACGCTCTTGCGTTGTACCATTGCTTCCTAAAGGGACTTACCGTTTCAGTTGTCTTTTTTCAAGGAAATAATAGCAACCCAAATTCTAAACCTTAAAAACTAATTTTCTTTGTTCCTAACAGGCCACTAGAGATTTTTCACCGCCGAAGATTGATAGCGGACGGCCAGGGTACTTCCATATTTTCGCCTTCAAATCAATCCAAATTCGCTCTGCGGTGGTCGTCCAGAATTGACATCATCGAATCGGAGGACGAATTCAGAAGCGACATTTCCAGGATTTCGCTTACCGGTCCAGGATCGTTGCTGGATTGGGCACGAACAGCGGAAGTGAGAATAAACGGCTATTGCTCCATAAAGGAATTGCAGTAGGCTTTTTTCTTCTGAAATGTATCTAAAATATTATCAAAAATATATATAAGCAATA
>JASAMX010009218.1:0-25930 GCA_030248175.1 Microlaimidae sp. YZB2_3 | reverse complement strand
GAATCTTTAGGAACTTATTAGCCGCGCGACAACACGCTTGATATAAAAAAGACACAGGAGAGATAAAATATTGTAATTCATGTGTATTTTTTCCACTATTATTAATTATTCCAACGTTTGATATTTTAAAAATCATATTTTTCTTTCGATACCAATAATTCTCCTTTCAAACACTAATTATATACTCATTATATTGAGCCGCAAGTTTTGCAACTTTTATAGGAGCCATTTTATTTTAATTTAGGTCCTCGCTATCAATTTATTGATCAAAATAATGACTTCAAAAATTAAACAAAAAAATTTTTAAACCACGCAAAAACTCTTCCACCAACAACGGTTGCGTAGTTGGTTCATCAAACAAAAAAATATGGTATGGTTGGACGGTGGGTCCCCAATTGTTAAGGCAGGGAATAACTCCACACGCACCAGATGTCATTTTCATATAGTTTACATGCGTTTACATACGACAATTCCACACTCTTTTTGTTTCAATAAAAGCTCGGAGTGTAAATTCTTTTTTTCCTGGTCGATTTTTAGAGCATTTCAGGATTATTCTTTCAAAATCATATTGACATTTCTTTGCACTCATTGTTTCCCACATGATTTTTTAAAAAAGCTAAAAACAATTTTGTTGCACCAACTGTATTTTTTCTTAGCAAACAATACGTTTGGTATGAGATGTATAATATAGTCAGCTTATGGTATTAAAGCAGGATACGCAAGGCCGATGTTACTCAGCACTAATTGCGCAACCAAATACTACATAAAACAATATTAACAAACAGTATTATCACAATGCAGTGTGTCTCACCCAGGATTCGATCAAACAACCTTCAGTACGTAAGATTTGCCACTGCTCCATGGCCTCGACTTTAGTGCGTAAGTATGCTTTTGTTTCTGACAATTTTAAACTAATCATACCAATTATATTTATCTTTTTAAAGATGCTGACTTATTGATAAGATAAAATTTAAAAAAAAATTTTGAAATTTAAAAACAATTGTTTTTTTAAAATTTCATACCCCTTCTTACTCTAAATCATCTTATACATTAATTTTTTTGTTCTTTTTAACTACAAATAGCCCGCCCGTGTCAGCCATACGGCTGACAAATAATTTTTCCGGCATTTTTTATAATCATTTTTTTTTTCAAAATTCAACCCTTCTATGCCATTCCCGAGACTGTAAGCTTTACAATGATACCTCAGTTAACCCGCACCCGCCATTTTGTCGTTGGGGGAAGGGTCTTTCCCTCGTTTGGTGAAAATATATTGTCCAGCATAAAGATGTTCATGTTATTTTGTTACTAATTTCAACCCCCTTATGATGCTCCCTGAACTATATGGTTTACCCATAATATCTGATTTATCCCAATTTTTTTGTGCTTTGGGGAGGAAGGTCTTTCCTTTTGGTAAAAATATGTTGTCCAGTATAAAGATGTCCATGTTATTTTTTAAAATTTAAACCCATTTATGACATTCTCAAGACTGTAAGCTTTGCAATGATACCTCATTTAGCCCAATTCGTTTTGTGGTTGGAAAGAAGTGCCCTCCCCCATTAGGTCAAAATGCGTTGTCCAGCATGAAAATGTCCTTGTTATTTATTTTTTGAAACATTTAACCTTTTATGACATTCCTTAAATCTTAAGCTTTGCAATTGTATCTCATTTAGCCCAATTCTTTTCGTGGTTAAGGAAAAAATTTTGTTTTCAGTTTTAGTGAAAAAACGTTGTCCAGCATAAAGATGTCCATGTTCATTTTTCCAAAAACATGATATTCTGGCTTTACATTGGCAAATTACTCTTACCAATAAGTTTGAACCAATTTGAAGATAAAAAATTTTTCAACTTTCAAAGTCCATAGAGCCCTGTTTTTGTGAAAATGTCTCGTCCAACCAAAAATGTCCATGCGATTTTTTTGTAATTTCAACACCTTTATGACATTTCTATGTCTCTAAGCTTTGTAACGATATCTCATTTAACCCAATTTTTTCGCTGGTTGAGGAGGAAGGTTATTCCCCTTTTTAGTGAAAAAACGTTGTCCAGCATTAAGATGTCCATGTTAATCTAACCAAAAAAACACGACATTTTGGTTTTACATTGGCTAATTACTCTTATCAATAAGTTCAAGCCAATTCAAAGACAAAAAAAAAATTTCGATTTCCAAAATCCGATTTTCCCTTTTTGTGAAAATGTTTTGTCCAAGCTAAAGATGTCCATGCAAATTTTTTCTAAATTTGAACCCTTTATGACCCCGGATTTTAAGCTTTTGAATGATATCTCATTTAGCCCAATCCCATTTGTGGTTGGGGAGCACGGTAATTTCCTTCTTTAGTGAAAAAAACGTTGTCCAGTATAAAGATGTCCATGTTATTTTTTTCCAAAAAACATGATATTCTGGTTTTACATTGGCTAATTACTCTTACCAAATAAATTTAGGCCAATTCCTAGACAAAAATTTTTTTAAGTTTCAAAATCCATAGGGTTCCTCCAATCCGTTGCGTAGTTAGGGAGGAGTTACGGAACACAGAGAGACAGACACACACACACACACAGACATTAAGTCTATTTATATATAGATTCTTTGTTTTAAGCAAATATTTTTCTCTCGCGTGAATAGATCCAATTAAAAAATTGGTGCGAAATAACATTCTTCTAACTCACACGTCGAATTCAAAATTGAGGACAGATTGACGCTCCAGACTTGACGGAAAGAAATTTTGTTCACAGACGGCATAATGGTTTTAAGTCAGTGAAACACTTACGTCAATGTAAAATAAATCGGTATACATTTTTTTCAACAGACCAATGGAAAGGGAAAATCAAAGTAAACAGTCAAAAGGTCTATTTCAGACTCATTTTACTTAAACTGGCAGCGAAAAATTACATTGTACTTAATAACAAATCACAGTCACAACAAGTCTTTCTCATTTTTGACCGATTTTTCCGCGTATGGCATTTATAAAACGGCCTTGAAATGTTTAAAAACCCGTTACTGATCGAGAAAACAACTGAAGTTTTCAATCAGTTCTAAAATGGAGATGCATTTTAATTTTCTGTTCTTTGGTGTTGCCTGTTTTGTTCGTTTTAATGCGATTTTCTCGCAACGCACTAAGTTTCTATTTTTTTCCTTGTTTAAAAAGTTCACTTCGTCGTTACTAATGCAGTGAAACATTTGTTCTCTGTAAAATTTATTAGAATGGCTTAATTTATAATTATTATTTCTTCAAAGTAAAATGTTTTTTAAACCGTGCACTGATTTTTACTAATGTCCTATACCTTTTTTATCAACAGAGAATTAATCAAAGCACACCTCGCAAACTTTGTTTAAATCAACTAACTAGTGAGTCCAACTGAACGTCTTTGGAATTTATTGAATTTCTTGGCTTGTTCATATTACTTCACGCTAATTAAACTATCCGTCTTAGAAAAAGGCGTGTTTTTGTGGCCACCAAACGACTGTAAAAACATTTTCCGTAAGGAAAAATACAAGTTTCTAGCATTGGCTGGAAGAAGTATATTTCTACCACCCTATTCTGAATTCAAATTCATATTCTAAAAATGGAAAAACTGAATTTAAAAGTTCCACAAAAAACTCCGCCGCCTTACTCTTTGGTAATTTAGTCAAAAACATACTGCTAAATATTATGATAATAGTGTTGTATTAGTCATATATTGTAACAGCGCAGGTGAAATAATTAATGAACAACAGCTGAAACATATAATTAAATGCCTCCGAAAGATTTTAATATTATTATAACTAATATTACATATTAATTATATTATTATTCTTGATCCATACAAAATTAGTGCAAAGTGTCTATTGCTTACGTACGTCATGCCCCATTCTTAGACAAAATAAATAAAATACAATACAATACAATTAAGCCTAAATGCCATAAGGTAGCCTCAAATCAACAAACAAAAATTTCATGCTGATATTCCTCTGAAATTTTATTTTACAATAACTTGAGCTCTAAACGGCAATTTTAAAAAAACTTTGAATTTACAAATTTGAAGTAATTTCGATCCATAAATAAAAAATTTTTGATTTTAGGAAATCGCCAATGAGCTCATTTTTAATTATTTAAAATGGCTCAAACATTGCTTAAACTAAAATGTCCTCTTAAAACTGTAAATTAAGTTAGCAGTTTGTTTATTTTTTATTTAAAATTATGCCAAATATTTCAAATTCTGCGTATATTTAAAGGTGCGGTACCGAGTCAAAGTTTTCGTTTTCAATTTTTATTGTTTTTTGTGAAAATGTTACCCCTGCTCCCCAGTTGCCCACAAAAATTCCTATCTTTGATGCTTTAAGAGATATGACCTCCCAAAAAATGGCATTTTTGACACTTCTGTACTTGAAGGATTGCTCAATGGATATTTAAATTTAAATTACAAAATATGCATTTAAAAATCGGCTATGTTCTACTTTAATTTGATACTTTGATCGTTAAGATTGGTGGAGTATTTGTCGAGATATTACGTTTCTTGTACAAAAAAACCGCGATTTTTTGCCAAAAACACAAAACGACGGCAGTGATTTGATAAAGTTTGCCCAACATTTTTGCCTACACTTCGTATTTTCAGCAAAAAAATCGCGGGTTTTTTTGGATGGAAAACGCAATATCTCGACAAACACTGCACCAATCTTAATGATAAAGTTATTAAATTAAAGCAGAAAATAGTTGTTTTTTGAGTGCATATTTTGTAATTTAAATTTTAATACCCATTGAGCAATCGTTCAAGTACAGAATTGTCGAAAAACGCCATATCTCCTGAACCACTGGAAATATTTTGATAAAAAATTTTGTGTGTGCTATATAGGGGTAGGGCGCAGGGGTAAGGTTTTCACAAAAAATAATCAAAATTGAAGTCAAAAAGTTTGACTCGGCATCGCACCTCTAAAGAAATAATTACAATCTATTCTTTTTTATTGCAGTATCACAGGAATTATGTTTTTCAGTTTAAACTATTTAAAAATTAATGAATAAAACATAAAAATTAAAAAAACATAAATAAAATTTAGGCTAAGGAAAAAGCTTTGAATTTACATAAAAACGTTTAAAATGACAATTGAACAAATTATTCTTAATGGGTAAAAAGAGCACGCACAAGAAACACCCTAAAGGGCCGTGTAGAAAGTGGGGGCAGAAGGCACATCAAGAACGGTAAATTTCAAAGGCTATAAAACAATAAAAAATTAAAAAAAAAAAACAATTTAAAACCATCAGCGAAAAATAATTCCCCGGTTCATTCATTTGCTTCCCCGGTTCATTTGTTCATTTGTTGCATAAGCTCCGTCAGCAAAAATACAAAAATCAATAAATTACTATGTTAAAGTGTGTCTTGAGTGTCGAAAAAAAAATTCGTTGCGTTTTCTAAAGTTATGTGCGCGTTTTTGAAACGCGCCCCTGAAAATATAAAAAAATCCGTAAGATCTTTTTTAAGAAAACTAACAAATATTGAAAATACATGTTGCAATTAATTTTTTGCTCGTAAAAGTAGTCATAACTTGTGCAATATTACAAACCATCATTTTATTTGTATTTAAATAAAAAACCCAATGGTGTTATCAGAATATAATAGTTTATTGGCTATGATTTGTTTTTTGTTATTAGAATTGCAAAGTACTAATAACAATGAGAAAAATACAAAATTTTGATTGCATCATTTTGTTGTTCGTTTAAATACAAATAAAACGATAGTTTGGTTTTTAAAATAGCCTCAATATTGCAAAAGTTATGACAACTTTTGCGAACAAAAAATTTTTTGCAACATGTAATTTCAGTATTTGTTAGTTCTTTAAAACATTCTTACGGATTTTATTTATATTTTTAGGAGCGCGTTTCAAAAATACGCACATAACTTAGAAAACGCATCTAATTTTCTTTTCGAGACTCAGGTCATACTTTAACATAGTAATTTTTAATTTTTGTGAATTTGCAGGCGCAGCTTAGTTAAAGGTGCGGTGCGGAATCAAACTTTTTGTCTTAGATTTTAATAATTTCTTGTGAAAACCTGAACCTTGTCTCCAATAGCCCACAAAAATTTTTTCAACAAAATATCTGCAGCGGTTCAAAAGTAATGACCCCTCAAAAATGATGTTTTTCGACAATTCTGAAATCCCTCAATGGGTATAAGGATTTAGGTCACAAATTATGCACTCAAAGAAAGCGGCTACTTTTTATTTTAATTTGATACCTTGATCGTTAAGATTGGCGCAGTATTTGTTGAGATATTACGTTTTCCGTACAAAAAAACCCGCGATTTTTTTATTAAAAACATCAAACGACGGCAGCGATTTTATGAAGTTTGCCCAACTTTTTCCCTTCACTTCGTGTTTTTAGCGAAAAAATCGAGGGTTTTTTGTACGAGAAAATCAATATCCCGACAAATACTGCACCACTTTTAACGATCAAGGTATCAAATTAAAGAAGAAAATAGCTGCTTTCTTTGAGTGCAGAATTTGTAAGTTAAATCATTATACCCAATAAGCGATATTTCACGTACAGAATTGTCGAAAAACGACATGTTTGGGGGGTCATAACTCCTGAACCTCTGGAGATATTTTGTTTAAAAAATTTGTGTGGGCTATTGGGGGCAGGGGTTAAGTTTTTACAAAAAATTTTTAAAATCAAAGACAACAAACTTGACTCCGCACCGCACGTTTAAGGCGGATGCGTTTATACGTTTTGAATGAGTGTTTATTTAGACAGCTGCATGTTTGAAAAAAATTGTCACATAAAACTTATGAATCCCATAGTATGCTAATTTACAGTGGCTATCTCTACAGCAAAAAAGACTTCCCGAAAATTTTATGGATTTACAACCGCGACTATAATAACTGCACATAATAACAACCTAGAGTTATAAGCGGGCTGGGCCAAACCGTAATTGTGTAATCTTATTTAATGTTCCGGGACGGACTGAGATTTTTAATACAATTTAACTTTTTTTCAGAAAAATACAATACAAAAAACTGAAAAATTCGGGTCACGGGCCGGGCCGAACCGGGCCGGGCCGTCCAAATCTAGTGGCCTACTTATAAATCTGTACAACCAGAAAATTAAAACGTTTCTCGAGCAATACTGGAAAACTACGGATCGAAGATTTACTTTGGCGCAATTTTTACCGAGTAACGTCATACGTCATAAAAGCTGTTTATTATTAAATGTTATTTAAGTACACTTAATCTATAAGTTAATGCGTCTATTCACCTAAAATTCAAAAGTGAAAATATATTTATAGGCAAAACAACCAAATAAGTAAATAATAATATATAACTGACTTTTATGTTTTAACTAGTTCTGTTTTGTTCTTTTTTATGTCATTTTTACAGAAAAGGCAATTTAAACACAATATTTACTTGAAATTTTAATCTACATAAGCAGTTATTTTTTAAAAAAAATTAAAGTAAAGTTTTAAAATTAAGGTTTTTACCTCATGAAACAATAACTTCTACATTTTCTTGGACCGTTGGATACATAGCAACACGCTAAAATTGCCATATAAAATTTTATCATTTTTTGCAAACTAAAATTTTTGAAAATTTATTAAAACATTCGCTGAGGCTCCGAAGCATGATACATACTTGAAATAAAAATAAGGGTACGTAGAGTAACCGATTAGTTCAAAATCTATCAAATTATATCAACCAATCAATAATAAACCTCCAAATTTTATGAATTATCATTGCATTAAATTGCTTAATTTTTTTTGGGTAATACATTAGCACTATTTTTATTTCATAAACAAAGAAGACATGTACACGTCTGGCGCTCCTTTAGTATAGATGTTTCTCGGCACTGTTTTGTAGTTTTTACAGAGTAGGCCAGTTTTCCTGAAGAAGTCCCACGAAGAAAATTGTTAAATTTAATTTTTTACAAGTACTGTATTATAGTTTCAAAGCACTTCATGCGTCGTAATAGCAATCAATAGCAGCTTAGAATCGCTCGCTTCTTAACAAATTCGACATAATAAACAGAAAATTATCATAACCTGGGAGCGCTTTTAATTTTCCCGCGAGCGGAAAATTGGTACGCACGCACTCATTCTAATTTGTATAAAACAAGTGCATGGTTTTTTACAAGCGAAAATTCTCATTTTAATCCTAATTTATGTTAATCTTATTGCAACAAATAGGAGAAAAAGAGAAACTCATGCATAAGTAACTAAATAAACCATTTAACCTACAAACGTGATTTTTCCTCTAAACGCCTAAAAAGTCTAATTTTCTTAAGAAACATGCTAATAACGATATAGGTTTAAACACGTTTAGAGTTTATATTGAATTTAAAAAATGTATTTAAATTTTAATCTTTATACTTTTTTAATTTTAATTAAAAATTATTTAGCACAAAGTGAACGTGGTGACGTACCAAAGTGCATAAAAGTGAATATAACGTACTGAAATAGAGATAATAATAACCAGATTATTAAAAAAATAAGCGCAAAAAATACATATAATTTCGTTAAAGCAAGAATACATTATATATAGAGAAGAATGTACCACTCAATACTAAGTTTTGCCACTATCCTGGTTCCAACATGACAAACTTTTACACCGTGTGCAAGTTCCTGCACACCGGTGTGCAAGTTCCTGTGCACCGGTGTGCAAGTTCCTGCACACCAGTTTGGGATTCGTAATCCCCCCTGCCCTGAGTCCCCAGGAATACAAATTTCAATGATTTAAAACAAGCTTTATTTGTTTTATTGCCGGTTAGTCTTTGATCACAAATCACTTTATTATAAAATCTAACAACAAATTAAGGCTTTAAAATTTAATTAATTTAATTTAATTTTCTAATTTAGTTTAAGGGTCTAATTAATCACCGAATCTCCAAATTTTTTATTAAGTTTGGATCGCCTTCCTGACTACGGTCATGCATTATACCATGAAGCTAATACATGAATTCGAAAAATAAAAAAAAACAAAATCCTAAATAGATCAGGTTACTAAAAAAATATTCTGTAAGCTGGATTTGAACTTTGTAAAATTCTTGGTCTGACGCCTTAAACACTGCGCCATAACAACGTGCTTGAAATTTTATTAAAACTATCTTATAAAAGACTTCAAATATCTGTTACACTGATACGAAATATCTGTTACACAGTTAAAAAATACGAATTCCTTGTGTTTTTTTTTGTAATCTATGAGAAAAAATAAAAGCATTAAGTTTTTAAAAAGATAATTAACAAAAGGATTCCTGCGCATTATCTGGCCCCAAAGTTTAATTTACTTGTGTGCAGGAACTTCCACACTGGTGTGCAGAAACTTGCACACCAATATCTAGGAACTTGTACATTGGTGTGCAGGAACATGCATATCGGTGTGCAGAAACATGCGCACGGTGTGCAGAAACTTGCACACGGTGTGCAAGTTTTCCGTCATGTTGGAACCAGCATTGTAGCAAAAATTAGTATTGAGTGGGACATTCTTTTCTATATATGTTAAATATTCTTGGTTAAACATATAAAAATAAAATGAAAATTAAATTATTAGTTCATAATTAAAGCCGATTGACGTTGTTTTAAACGTTGTTTTTGCCAATAAGTGTTAAGAAATTGAATTGTTTTATTGTTCTTTAACAAAAACTTCAAATTTACAAACATAAACATGCATCATTCCTTTATTGGTCTAATTTATTTTTTTAAGTTCATGTGGATTTCAATAAATTTAACAACAAAAAAATTTAACAAAAAAATCTTTATGTACACACCTTACTGCTTCAAATTTATAGAATTGTCGATTTTATTGTATAGCGCTAAATCAGTAGGCAACAAACACTTTTTGGCTTGGTTTAAACTTATCCAAAGTATACAAAAGATAAAGACAAACTCTGATTTTAAGCAACTTAAAAGATATATTTTGGATTTTTTCGTATTTTTAAGATTTTGACCTAAAGAAGAAATATAAAAGGTCTAAAAATAAAAAAAAGCTCTTGGATTGCCCAAAATCGAACTATTGGCTTTTCTTCTTTGGATAATAATGTCTGGAGCTTTAAAAAAATAAACATAAGCTTTAAAAATTGACTTTTCAGAGAATTTATTACTTTTAAATAATAATTCATTGCCCTCAGCAAACAATTTGGAAGCAACAATAAAAAATTCTTTTACAGTAATTACTAAAACGAATGTAAAAGTAACAAGTTATCTAACAAACAAAAAAAATTTTAAAACAAAATAACCTATTGTTGAAAAAAATTCCTGTTTTCACACCTTTCGCACAATCGATGCGTTTGCTTTACCTGCTAGTGAGATATACTTATCTCAAACTTACTTTTTGAGTGGTCGGTGTATGTCATTTTTGAGTTAGTGCCTACTTTAGCTGTCGCTAAGAAGTACTGTGCTAGGTTGCTTGATTTTTAATATTTTTTTCCTTTAATATAAAGGCAATTTAAGTTAAAAATCGAAAATCTATTGAAACTAATACAACACTATTTCAAAAGGCTATTCAAAGGCGTGAGTATTTACAGTCACTGTCTAGCAGTGGGTCGGTGGAAAAATCTTCAGGATCGGAGTTGAGTCTGTTCTCCTCCAAGTATCCGTCTCTTTCGTCGGTAGGCGCGGAAAACTCGGAGCGGGAAATGGGGCGACCTAGCGGCAATTACAAGGGGAATAACAACTGTACTACGCAAAATCAGGAGCGCATAACGCGGCCGTCTGAACGCAGTTATTTAGGAACAAATCGGAAATTCGTTTTGAACCGCCAAAGTTTTAACGCATCTTCCATTCAAAAAAGCCTTTCTCTGTACATTAAACGCTCTGCCGGTAAATTTTTGAATACTAACATAATTTTTAACAATACATATTAAGCAGAGGTGTTTAGTGTGGTGTGTGACATCCAAAACATGAGGCCGAATGTTTTGGGAACTTGGTGCCGATATAAAAAATCGTTTTGGTTAAGCTTTGGCTTAAGTGTATGCTTTATCGGTTTCCAACTTTTTGCTTCAAATTTCACAATTACGATTTGAAATTCGTCATATTGACTCCAATTATTTCCTGCTACAAAATCCGAAAATTTTCATAACATTTTTCATAATATTGTTACACAAACACTAAAAAATTGCACATCACATCGTATTAAACGCCAATGCTTTTCGAGCAAATTAAACGCATATTTTGAAATCATTAAATAAACACTATAAAAAACTATCGTAAAAATACAAAAAACAAACAAACAAGGATTCATTACAAGCATGTGTTGAAACAGAAATAATATAGAATAGTTTTTTATATTTCAAATTAATTTTTTTTTGAAAAGCATAAAAGACAAAAAAAAACAATTCCTGATTGCTAACATTTCTATGAGCAAGATCGTTTAATCGGATCAGTGTCTTTTCTCTTGTAGATATCATTTTTCAATCAATTAAATAACTCTATTTAGTCATTAAAATAAAATGGCAGGAAATATACAATTGTTTTTATAAATACTGCACTTTAGTTAAGTTATACCTGGCTGACGTCGAAAATTGAAATTTAGACATTAGGGGACCAATTAAAATTGTGCGGTAATGACGTTTAAAAAAACAAATAGGAACGCAGAATTTTTTCTTACAAAATAGTCAAAAATTAACCAACTTTAGCCCTTTAAAAATTTGTATCTGGGTTCCAAATTAAGTAATTTGATAAATAATTACCAAAACACAGATTTTGATCTTTATTGTTAAGATGTAAAATTTTGAATGAGTGTAAAATTTTGAATGGTTTTGTTGTTAAATAGTCGATTAAATACTAATCTAGGTCAGCTAGATTTTATTTGCCTATAGATTTGACTTTAAAAATAACTTACCAATTTTATCAAGTTTAATATTTAAAAACCTATCTTTAACCTGATAAAAAATTCTAGCTAAAAGTAATTTTTGATTATGCAAATATTTCCATGCCGAAATATACCTCTTAAAGGTTCCTTGTCGCTTATCCTTGTCCTTACCCCTTATATATTTGCCAGTGTTCGTATTATTTTGGGACTCATTTAATGTTACATTAAAACCACAATAAAATTTTTTATTGTTTTTAATGAACGTAAATGCACCTAGCATAACAAATTATGGATTTACTTTTCACCACGAAATAGAAATCCATAATAAAATAAATAATTTTTCTGAATTAGAGCAATTAAAAACAATCACAAAAACAATGTATTCTTACTGCTTAACTTTAAGTACTGATTTAAGCTCTTTTTTATAACCTAGAGAAGAATAATGTCTGGTCGACTTGAGGAAAATAATGTATGGATACTAATTAAATTGAATAATGTATTTATGAAGAGTTATTAAAATTCTGCGGTTATCACGTTTTTAAATAAAATATTAGAAAAGTACAAGATAGTTTTAATTTAAACATTAATTAGAATTGTGAAATAATTAGTTCGACTAAAAGTATTTAAAACACGGTTTATAATCATTAACAATACCTTTCTTATTCAACTTTTTTGTATTGTTTGCAAATTGGGCGTTCGGGCTATCTAAAAACACAGAAAAGTCTTTGTAAACGTTAAATACAAAAATTTTAACCTTTATTTATCATTATTTCCAGTATTTAAATTCAGAGTTTCGGCGGAGCTTCGGTTTTTAAAGGTCTTAACCCCCATTCCCCTCCCAACTCTAGAGATTATAGTCTATTCTATTTTTGCACTAATTTTCTAATATGGCGTATAAAAGGGGCCGAGGAGTGACGCCTCTTTCTTTAACAGCCGTTTCCACACGTAAAAAGGGAAATCCACCTACCTCTGGCTGTTGAAAACACCCATTTATGTAAGGTTTTCCTCTTTACTTTACTTTTTTTGATTATTTAAAGGTATTGAACAATATAAATTTTTCCCGCTTCGCTGGAAGACAAAATTTGCAGTCTGTTTTTTATTTTAGTTTGTTTAACGGTGCTCGTTGCGAATAAGTTACAAAATCCAGGCAGTCGGGTGTATATTTTTGGATAAATTAGCAACTAACCAATGATTTATATTAAAATAACACTTTTTTTGCAGGTACAATTCCCATACGCGTTCCAAAATTCGATTTGACCAATTTTAAATACACATAAAACATCTTTTTACACTAAATCAGACACGCAGACTTCGTTTTGATGGTTATTTTTAAAATTTGGGCTTATCGAAAAGAGTTATGAACCAATTTATACTCAAAGAATGGTCTTTTTTAGCATATGCAGTTTATGAAGTTAATAAAAAAATTGTAAACGCACAAATTAAATTAAAAAATATGTTTTAACAATGCTAGAAGTCCGAAGAACTCAAAAATTTTCAAAAAAATTAAAAATTCGAAAGTTACATGGACCCCCAAAAACATGGACAACAAAATTTTTTTGGCTTTAAACGCTCATTTAAACTTAGTTTTTCACCGAGTTATTGTTCCTAAGCCTAAGAAAAACCTAAAAATCAAACAAAATTGTAATATAATTGATTTTTATTAAAATAAGTTGTTTTTCAAAAATGTGAATTTTTTCACAACTAAAATTTAATGGGTATTTGAACGGTTATTATAAAAATTTGGTTGTTACCATGAAAAAAAAACTATATTTGTAACTGCCAGACACTTGGTAATACGAAAAAAATAATATTAATTTGATAAAAGGCTCAATAAAAAAATTTCTTAATAACATAAATTGTACATGCCAAAATAGGGCAATTTTTGGGTATAAATCAGCTTATACCTCCTAATAAAAAGCTCAAATCTTAAAAATAACCACAAAAATCAAGTCTACGGGTCCAATTTAGGGTATTAAGATGTTCTATAAGTGTATTTTACTTTAGGGTCGGTCAAATCGAATTTTAGGACGCGTATGGGAATCCTACCTTTTTTGCAAGTAACTAAAAAAAATTTTGCTTTTCATTTTATGCATACAGAATTATTTAGAAAACTGTTTCGCCTCCAGTGGCTTTTAGTTACAAACAATCGAGCCAGATTACAGGCCGCACGACCCGTGTGGCGAAAAACTTAATTTCAAATATTTTTTTATCAATAAAATTTGATACCGCGTCCTTAGAGTCGTTAGTAGAAAACTTTAAGCTATGGTAAATTTTTAGGAACTTGGAGCTGCCAACAATGAGAACTTAGAGCTTTTAAGAAAAAATTAGTTTGGCCTTTATATTTAAGTTTCGCTTAGGCATAGGTTTTAGAAACTTTTACTTCCGGTGTTGTAAAATAGATCTTCCCCCCCCGGAAGATTTATTCTGGTATACACCAGAACGGGAACGGGACACGAGGGTACTGGACACGAGGGTACTGGACACGAGGGTACTGGACACGAAGGTACTGGGCTTAAAAAAATTGCGTTCACCACAACCTCGCAGCATAATCGATTCATTATGCAAGGGGGACACGAGGGTACTGGACACGAGGGTACTGACGAGCAAAAAACATAACCTTTCCGCATAAAACGGAATAAACTTATTGCATAACAATAGTTTATTATTTTTAAATATCATTTATTTGTTTGACTGACTTATGAAAGAGGATTATAAAAATAAATTTATTGAGAAAACATAAAACAAAAATAATAATTTCATAACATTAAAACCTTTTCGTGTAATTTGTATACATTTTCGTGCATTTTTTTATATAATAACTAGCTTTAAAAATCTTGAAAATCTATGAGACGAACTGAAATATAATAAGCATTAAGGTTGCTGTTATGCTTTGATTTTGCTGTTAAAACATTTTTGTGGTTATTTTTCGTGGTGTGTTAAAAAAATGAATTCTTAAAAAATGCCTTAACGGAAAAAATAACTGCAGAAATAATTGCAAATAAAACATTTTAGTAAAATATTTTCCGAAAAACAATTGCTTGCCTTTTTTAACAGTAAATTTTTCGGTATTTTTAAAAAGCACAATATTATTGAAATATTATGATAAAAGTTTAGCTTAATTTTTGGGCTTTGCTTAGGCTTAGGAAAATAAAGTTTACCGTGCAATGGGTTTTGAAGACTCCCAAGGATCCGTTGTTGGATTATTTAACTCACGACTTTATACTTAGATTTAAATGTATAAAATATCATACATGAAAAATCTAACAATAGTATGTTTTTGGGTTTTAAAAGGACATTTTGTTTGCCTTTTTTTTAAATAATCAACATGTGTTCAAGTAAATTTCTAGAGCTAGAGTGGACTAAAAAAGGCAAGAAGTTATTTTTTATATTTCAACTGCTAAAATCTATTTTTGCAGGAGTTATTAATTTAAAGATTTTATCAAAAAAACTTATTTATTTTAATCAAGAGTCGATGAAAGGAGTTTAAATATAAAAGGACAGCAAAAAACTGAAACTCGCTTCGTATTTTCGTACGAGTATATGATTTAGAAAAAAAAACCAGTAATAAATAACTTCTTGGCGTTCTCATTCTACTCATGGTTGTTTAATAATAATTCTTTAGTTTTTTCAAAGGCAGCGTTTCGAAGCTTCAGAAATTCGGAGATAGCTTCAAACATTATCATTGTTTTTATTAAAAACCCATGGTATAAATTGTGTGTAAAATAACCTTTAAAAATTTCATGTTTTAGTATGATGTTTTTTTAAACAATTTACGTAGTTCTTTGATTATTAAATTGCATTATATTTAAGCAAGAAAAAATGTTATTTATAATTAAAAACGAAACAACTTATGTAACGTTTAATTGTCTTCACGTTCAAACGATTAAAATTTAGTTCGGCTCATTCAGTTTAAAAAATTTACATATTTGTGGCAAACGTATTTTTTCTTAGCTCAGTACCCTCGTGTCCGGTACCCTCGTGTCCAGTACCCTCGTGTCCAGTACCCTCGTGCCCAGTACCCTCGTGTCCAGTACCCGCGTGTCCTAGAATCCGCCAGAACAGATCTTCCTCCCTTAGAATGTTATAAATCATGTAACAAGTATTTTCATATTAAAAACAACATCCATTTTTCCTATTTTTTATGTCATTTCATTTTGTTTCTTTTAATCAAAAAATTCATAAAAAAACTCTAGGTTTCAGATCAAAGAATTTTTGATAAAAAAATAAATTTTAATCTGACAAAACATCTGAGATGTCCGGAGTATATAAAAAAAAACCTGCCTTTTTTAAATAAACACTTTTTCAATGTTTTACTTAAAGTACGAATTTCGACCGTATAAAGCTGAAATGTGAACTCTAAGCAAGTCCAAGCTGAAAGCTTATATTCAAATTATTAACCGTTTAAAATATTAAGCAACATAAGAAAAAAGTTAGAACTCAAAGGAAATTTTGGCGGCGCACAAAAAATAAATTCTGCATATCTTCGTAAAAAATCACTTTCTGATTAAAGACAAAAAACTTTTTTCCTAAGCCTTAGCAAAACCTAAAAATCAACGTAAACAACAAAAAAACTTAAAACCTGTTTAATGTCGAATTAACTGCTAAATATGAAGAAGGTTTTTTGTTTTCATATTGAATATCAAAAATTAAAGAAAAAAAAACTAAAAACTTATGGGTACACATATTCAAAGTTTTATTTCTTTTTATTACAATTTTTTGTTTTTATAAAAAGCAAAAACTGAAGGTAAACAATGAATCAAATACTGATTGGGAAGTTATTAAACTGGTGCCACTTTTTTGTCTTTTTTGCTATACTTTTGCTAAATTGATAAAGTTAAAGGAAAAAGTTTTTATTTCGGGATATTAAATTTTCTAAAAAAAATATTCAGTTTATTTTTATGGCATCTTTTTTATACACTCAAACAAAACTAAATAATACAAATGTATTCTTTTTATCTCCGAAAACCAACTAAAAAACACTTAATTATTAATGTCAATGTTCAACTGTGTTTGGAATTATTAACAATTAAAGTTAAAGTTGATTTTTATTAAAATACAAAAACAAACTATTTTTTCTGAACGTAACAGTTTAACATATTTGATAAAAATCTTGTTTTTAAAATTTGCCCGAACAAAATCTCGCGTATCATGTTTTTTAAATTTTCTAAAAAAATATTCAGTTTATTTTATGGCATCTTTTTTATACACTCAAACAAAACTAAATAATACAAATGTATTCTTTTTATCTCCGAAAACCAACTAAAAAACACTTAATTATTAATGTCAATGTTCAACTGTGTTTGGAATTATTAACAATTAAAGTTAAAGTTGATTTTTATTAAAATACAAAAACAAACTATAATAAATCTTCCGGGGGGAAGATCTATTCTAGAGCGCACCAGAATAAGCTATACTTAGGAGGAATGCTCTAGAGCGCACTGGAGAATAGTGAATCTTTTCCGGGGGAGGAAGGAAAATTAGGGCGAAGATCTGTTTCTGGCGGATTCTAGGACACGCGGGTACTGGACACGAGGGTACTGGACACGAGGGTACTGGACACGAGGGTACTGGACACGAGGGTACCGGACACGAGGGTACTGAGCTAAGAAAAAATACGTTTGCCACAAATATGTAAATTTTTTAAACTGAATGAGCCGAACTAAATTTTAATCGTTTGAACGTGAAGACAATTAAACGTAACGTTTAATTGTTGTAAGTTGTAAGTTGTAAGTTGTTTCGTTTTTAATTATAAATAACATTTTTTCTTGCTTAAATATAATGCAATTTAATAATCAAAAAACTACGTAAATTGTTTAAAAAAACATCATACTAAAACATGAAATTTTTAAAGGTTATTTTACACACAATTTATACCATGGGTTTTTAATAAAAACAATGATAATGTTTGAAGCTATCTCCAAATTTATAAAGCTTTAAAACACTGCCTTTGAAAAAACTAAAGAATTATTATTAAACAACCATGAGTAGAATGAGAACGCCAAGAAGTTATTTAATTACTGGTTTTTTTTTTCTAAATCATATTCTGGTTTACAAAAATGGGAAGCAAGTTTCAGTTATTTGCTGTTCTTTTTATATTTAAACTCCTTTCATCGACTCTTGATTAAAATAAATAAGTTTTTTTGATAAAATCTTTAAATTTAATAACTCCTGCAAAAATAGATATTAGCAGTTGAATTGTAAAAAATAACTTCTTGCCTTTTTTAGTCCACTCTAGCTTTAGAAATTTACTTAAAAAAACACATGTTGATTATTTCAAAAAAAGGCAAACAAAATGTCCTTTTAAAACCCAAAAACGTACTATTGTTAGATTTTTTTCATGTATGATATTTTTACACATTTAAATCTAAGTATTCATTCGTCTTCATTAAGTCTAATAATTCAACAACTGACTCCTTGGGAGTATTCAAAACCCATTTGCACGGTAAAACTTTATTTCCCTAAGCCTCAAGCAAAGCCCAAAAATTAAGCTAAACTTTTATCATTAATATTTCAAATAATATTGTGCTTTTGATAAATCCCGAAAAATTTACTGTTAAAGAAGGCAAGCAATTGTTTTTCGGAAAAAAGTGTTTTTTTACTAAAATGTTTTATTTGCAATTATTTCTGCAGTTATTTTTTCAGTTAAGGCATTTTTTTTATAAGAATTCATTTTTTTAACACACCACGAAAAATAACCACAAAAATGTTTTAACAGCAAAATCAAAGCATAACAGCAACCTTAATGCTTATTATATTTCAGTTCGTCTCATAGATTTTCAAGATTTTTAAAGCTAGTTATTATGTAAAAAAATCCACGAAAATGTATACAAATTGCACGAAAAGGTTTTAATGTTATGGAATTTATTTTTTATTTTTGTTTTATGTTTTCTCAATAAATTTATTTTTATAATCCTCTTTCATAAGTCAGTCAAACAAATAAATGATATTTAAAAATAATAAACTATTGTTATGCAATAAGTTTATTCCGTTTTATGCGGAAAGGTTATGTTTTTTGCTCGTCAGTACCCTCGTGTCCAGTACCCCTTGCATAATTAATCGCTTTTGCTGCGAGGTTGTGGTGAACGCAATTTTTTTAAGCCCAGTACCTTCGTGTCCAGTACCCTCGTGTCCAGTACCCTCGTGTCCAGTACCCTCGTGTCCCGTTCCCGTTAATACCAGAATAAATCTTCCGGGGGGAATCCGTGCTCGAGCTCCAGAAAGTAAAAATTGTCTTAAAACCTATCCTTAAGCACGACTATAATGTTGTAGTGGTCAACTTAATTATTCAATTAAAAGCTCTGGTATTTCTCATTTTATCGCAGCCCAAATTTCGTAAAAATGGTGCGATTGCTTATCGTTTTCTACCGTTCCTGACCGTTCCTGAGTGCGCCTGAATATTCCTGTGCGCCTGATGTGCCTAGCTTTATAAATAGCCTCCATGGGAATTACCGTTAGCCTGCTTTCGGCCTACACGGTGGTTCATGCGGCCTGTAATCGAATTTTCGGCTCGAATGATTGAAGCCTGCAAGCCCCTAGAGGCGAAGCGAAGTTTTCAAAAACATTCTGTAAACTTATCAAAAAGGTGCGCGGAAAAAGTTTAGGTTTTTTTAAAGTTTCGCTTAGGCTTAGGAACCCACAAGGGTAGGATTCCCCTACGCTCCCAAAATTCGATTTGACCAACCCTAAAGTAAAATACACTTTTTAATACCCTAAATTGGACCCGTAGACTTGATTTTTGTGGTTATTTTTAAGACTTAAACTTTTTATTAGGAGGTATAAGCCGATTTATACCCAAAAATTGCCCTATTTTGGCATGTACAATTTATGTTATTAAGAAATTTTTTTATTGAGCCTTTTATCAAATTAATATTATTTTTTTCGTATTACCAAGTGTCTGGCAGTTACAAATATAGTTTTATTTTTTTCATGGTAACAACCAAATTTTTATAATAACCGTTCAAATACCCATCAAATTTTAGTTGTGAAAAAATTCACATTTTTGAAAAACAACTTATTTTAATAAAAATCAATTATATTACAATTTTGCTTGGTTTTAGGTTTTGCTTAGGTGTAGGAACGATAACTCGGTAAAAAACTAAATTTAAATGAGCGTTTAAAGCCAAAAAAATTTTGTTTGTTGTCCATGTTTTTGGAGGTCCATGTAACTTTCGAATTTTTATTTTTTTTGAAAATTTTTGAGTTCTTCAGACTTCTAGCATTGTTAAAACATAGTTTTTAATTTAATTTGTGTGTTTAAAATTTTTTTTTATTAACTTCATAAATTGCATATGCTGAAAAAGGTCATTTTTTGAGTATAAATTGGTTCATAACTCTTTTCGATAAGCCCAAATCTTAAAAATAACCATTAAAACGAAGTCTGCGTGTCCGATTTAGTGTAAAAAGATGTTTTATATGTGTATTTTACTTTAGAATCGGTCAAATCGAATTTTGGGACGCGTATGGGAATCGTACCTTTTAAAAAATAAAATTTGTATTAATATGAAATTAGTCATTCATCTGCTAATTTATCCAAAAATACTTACACCAACTATCCCTGGATTTTGTTAAATTGTGGCAACGACACGTTAAACAAACTAAAATAAAAAATAGACTGCAAATTTTGTCTTTACAGCGGAGCGGAAAAATTTATATTGTTCAATACCTTTAAATAATTAAAAAAGTAAGAGAAGAATGCAAAGGAAAACCTTACATAAATGGGTGTTTTCGACAGCCGAGAGGTAGGTGGATTTCCTTTTTTACATATAGAAACAGCTATTAAAGAAAGAGGCGTCACTCCTCGGCCCCTTTTTATACGCCATATTAGAAAATTAGTGCAAAAATCGAATCAACTATGATCTTTCTAAGTAAGAGGGAATAGGGGGTTTTGAGCCTTTAAAAACCGAAGCTCCGCAAAAGCTCTGAATTTAAATACTGGAAAGTAATGACTTAAATAAGAGGTTAAGATTTTTTATTTTAACGTTTTACAAAGAACTTTTCTGTGTTTTTTTAAACGTTACAAAACGCCCGATTTGCAAACAATACAAAAAAGTTGAATAAGAAAGGTATTGTTAATGATTATAAACCGTGTTTTAAATACTTTTTCATAAACTAGTCCTTTCACAATTCTAATTTTTAATGTTTTAATTAAAACTATCTTGTCTTTTTCTAATATTTTATTTAAAAACATAATAACCGCAGAATTTTTAATAACTCTCATTTAAATAGATTATTCAATTTTAATTAGTATCCATACATTATTTTTCCTTCAAGTCGACCAGACATTATTCTTTCTCTGGTTATAAAAAAGAGCTTAAATAAGGTACTAAAGTTAAGCAGTAAGAATACATTGTTTTTGTGATTGTTTTTAATTGCTCTAATTAGGAAAATTTATTTATTTTATTATGGATTTCTATTTCGTGGTGAAGAGTTGATAGATAATTTGTTATGCTTAGGTGCATTTACATTTCATTAAAAACAATAAAAAATTTTATTGTGGTTTTAATGTAACGTACCGAATAATTACAAAAATAATACGAACACTGGCAAATATCACTAGATACAAGCAGATTAGCAACAAATTACCTTTAAGAGGTATATTTGGGCATGGAAATATTTGCATAACCAAAAATTACTTTTAGCTAGAATTTTTTTATCAGGTTAAAGATAGGTTTTTAAATGTTACATGCATAAATTGGTAAGTTATTTTTAAACCGAAATGTATAGGCAAATAAAATCTAGCTGACCTCAGATTAGTATTAATGAGCTATTTAACAACAAAACCATTCAAAATTTTACACTCATTCAAAATTTTACATCTTAATAATAAAGATCAAAATCTGTGTTTTGGTAATTATTTATCGAATTACTTAATTTGGAACCCAGATTACAAATTTTAAAGGGCTAAAGTTAGTTTAATTTTCAGTATTTTGTTCAAAAAAGTATACATTCCTATTTTGTTTGTTTTTTAAACGTTACAAGACTTACCGCACAATTTTAATTGAGCCCCTAATATTAAATTCCAATTTTCAACATCAGCCAGGTATAACTTAACTAAAGTGCAGTATTTATCTTGAATCACTCTTATATAATGTGAACTAGAACTAAGGAACTAGAACTAAAGCTTGGTTCACGCTGCACTTGAGATAGGAGATAGGAGATACAGGAGACATGAAATAGGAAATATGAGACTGGAGATAGGAGATAGTGCGATCGGTTCACACCAAAATGGAGATAGGAGATAGAGGATTTTGAGTTCGTTTGTTATTTATTTATATCGGTTTTGAAGCCAAATTTTATTAGAATGCTCTTTTCGGTTTATACAAACGCGATTATGAACTAATTTTGCAATGTTTTTATCATTTTTCATATTTGCGGAAAGATTTTCGTCATTTTCATATAATTTAAATGGCATTACAATAATAGTAAAGCTTCCAAAATATTTAAACGCCCCAAAATTGGCGCAGGACACATTAAAGATAAAGTCATCAATTAATAGTATTCGAGCTGCGTTCAATCAAATTAAAAAATTGAGCTTTTGAAACAAAATTTAAAATATTATTATAATTTAAAAATGCTTAACTGCTTTAATGCTTAGCTTAAGTGGTTAAATTTCATACTTAAGTGAGCACTCTCGGATAGGAAGAATAATAAAGTGAAGCTAATTAAAGTGCAACCCACTTGTTTATACCATCGTTTTTTAAAAGAAGTTTAAATAATTACAATTGATGGGCTTTAGTTTTTGTTATTACAATTTTTAGTTTTTGAAATACTTATCCTATACTGCAATTTTTTTAAGCAATTCATGACTAAAGATTCTTAGAAGTATTGATGCTAAGCTTGTCTAGTTTTGTGTTAAAATAAAATCTAAAAATGTTTTTTCTGGGCTAAAGTTATTCATTTTTTAACACTTTTTTTAAATGTTAAAAATAGTTCTGAAATTCGGCTAATATACCTAAAATGAATATAAATAAAAAAATTATGAAGTCGTGCTCAGGAAAAAGCTTCGAAAAACAAAAACACAAAAACACAAAAAAACAAAACACAAAAACGAACTACAAAACCCGTGGGTACTAATAATTTTATCTTACTTGGAAAAGCCTTAAAAATATTATTTTGCTAGTATTTCATAATATTACGTATTTAATTTTCTATATAAGCACCTGTTTTAGCACTAGCACCTGCAATTTTTTTTATTATATTCGATAAACACTTTTTCAATAATATACACTTTATTAAAAACTTTCCTCATGACGACATTTCAGTTTTAAATATAAAAACCTGGATATGTATGCTGAATGTTTAAACGGAATTTAAGTTAATCTGAGATTAGCGACTTTCGCCTCACGGTAAACATACAGCGAGTATCGAATGGATAATAAAGCTTAACAGATTTGATGGAGATTACGACTTAATCTAGTATTAAATCGTCCCTAATCTGAAATTTTTCATTAATCAACTAAACTTATTACACATAATAATAATTAAATTAAAAAATTAAATATTACTATATTCGGAAGTAGAATGTTTCTTCTGCCACTTAATCTTTAAAGTCTTTGTTTTTTCACGGCGCCACAACTTTAATAAAATGATAATAATGACTCAGGAAAATACAAATAGTATAGGCACCTTGCACTGGAACTCGGTTTATACATGAAGTACGCAATAAACATAGCGAGTCACCATATTGGATAATTACCCTATCTCCTAATTATCTTTTGTAGTATGCAGATCAACCCTCAAAACCGCGCGAAATTTCGATCGGTTGATTTGCATACTACGAAAGATAAGTAGGATATACGGTAATTATCCATTATGGTTACGACTATGTATATTGCATACCTTATGTATAAACTGAGTTCCAGTGCAAGGTGCCTATAAATTTAAGGAAAATAACATGGTTGTGAGATTGTAGAGACGTTTAAGAAAATTACAGCTCCAAAAACGCTTACCGTCTCTTGACTACTAATAGTTTTTACAAACAAAGTTCAAAACAATTTTGAGTTTCCCAGCTTCGCTTCATTTTGCTATTAATTTTTTGAATATTTGAAGAGTAATGCCATATATTGTTTTCAAAAAATTGTATTTTTTAAATATTAAAAACGTTAAAAATAGTCTAAAAATATAAATTAATTAACTTAAAACGTATTTTTTAGTTAAATAAGTTTTAAATACTCATTTAAACGTGCTGTACCGAGTCAAACTTTTTGTCTTTGATTTTAATGATTTTTTTGTGAAAACCTTACCTCTAGCCAAGTAGTCCCAATTTTTAAATTAATTGAGACCCCGGATTTTTTGTACGGGAAACGCAATATCTCCAGTAATACTGCACCAATGTTAACAATCAAATTAAAGTAGAAAGTAGCCGCTTTCTTTCAATAAAACTTTTATAACTTTAAATTTTATAGTCATTAAGAAATCTTTCAAGTACGGAATTTCGAAAAAAACACGATTTTTGAGGGTCGTATCTCCTGAACCACCAAAGATATATTGATGAAAAAAATTTTGTAGGCTATTAGGGGCAAGGGTAAGGCTTTTACCAAAAAATCATCAAAATCGAAAGCAAAAAGTTTGGCTTGGTAGTTTAGTTTACCGCACCTTTAAGGGGTGCAGCTCTGGAGCTTATTTGCTTTAAACTCATGAGTGTGATAATTAAAAGTTAAGAGCATTTATAGTTACGACATAGCGTGGAAACTTTTATGGCTTGACGCATTCAATATATTGATTCACCACTTTTTTGATCTACGACGCCATTAGGGTTTAACCAAATTAAACATTATGCATTTAAAGACGTTTCCCAGAGATATTGTACCTCTGCTTTAAATTGCCAAATCTCCGGAGCTAATACATATTTTGAGCTGACCACTATATACTGCGCAGCAAGTGAAAGGATTCTAAATTTTATTTCATGCCTAATAAATGAGTTTTGTCTTATTAAAATAAAAATTCATTTTAAATTACCATAGAACAAAAAAGCAAATAGCTAATATAACTTTTGCATGATTAAATAAAATTTCAAATTAAAACTAACAAAAGAATAAATGCAGCCAACTTCAAATGAAAAATTAATATGGCTCAAAACAAGTTTTTTAGCAATATATATATACTTTGGAGCAATTACTGCAATCGCAATTAGTATTAAGCAATAGAATATCACTGAACAAAAATTAATTTGTAAAAAAAGACGAAATTTTCTCTTATGATTTTCGGATAATTATTTGAAAGTTGTATTTCCTTGTTAAACATGCTTAATCACGCAAGGATATTAAACTAATATTTGACGCACGATTGACAATTTCGACTTTGTATAGCCAGTTACATTGACCGACCAAAAATAAACCCTGGTTGCGAACACGCTTTGCATTGCAACGCAGGTTTCTCATTTTAAACCTTTTTTTTACTTATTTCGCTTAAAACCGGATATGCAAGACCGACCAAGCAAAACTAATGCATAACCGACTAGTGATGTTCCTACAATTCACGAATATCACGCCCGGGAGGTCCGACCATTTCAAGCACAGAGAGCTCCGAAACTCAAAAGCTGCGGAGATCCACTCCTTAAAGTGATTTTTAAACTAAACTTGTTTCGGCTTTAAATACATTTAAAGTTAATTTGTCTGCATTTTTAATACTATTTTTATGTTTTTAAATAAGTTTTGAAAAATATTTAGTTAGCAAAAAATTTTGAGAAAATAATCTATTATTTTATTATTTATTTATAAAATATGTATAAGATAAGGCGAAGCTCCAGAGCTGGAGTCGGAGGAACATCACTAAACCAAAAACTACGCATAAAAATAAAAATCAACATAATATTTATCACCGTTTCCCGTGGAATGCTTCCGCCTGAACCTTGATCTTGCAAATTTTACGTATGACAGACGAGTGTTCTGTCACTGCGGCTCTGCTTCGGAATACTTTTTTTCAACTTTTGTTATACTAATGCACTTTTTTTCAGGCAACTACCAAATTTTTCCGAACCTTCCGAACTATAACACCCGTTTCGAAACTAATAACTTCTTCTACGGAATGAATTTACTCCTCCTTTCCCCCAAGTACCGACGTCAGTTAACGGAAACTCCAGCTACTGCTGTATACAACTTGGCCTGACAATTTGTCAGCAGTTTTACTGAAGTGAGAGTATTAAAGCATACGTAACTGAACGAAGTACAG
>JASAMX010009213.1:0-14566 GCA_030248175.1 Microlaimidae sp. YZB2_3 | reverse complement strand
TAGGATTTTGAAATGTCATTTACCCGGGGTAAACACCCCCCTAGCTTTTTGACCGTGTTCATCTATGCCCTCCCCCTCCCACTCCGAACCAAATATTGTATTGGGTATGAATTTTGGTCAAAATTTACTGTCACAAACAAACACGGTTTTGTAGTAAAAAGCAGTGTTTTTGTACTCTTTTTATACATAATAGCCTATTTTGTATATAAAATTTTATATCAGTGCTAAAAAACTTAAATGATTTAATGTGACTTTTCTGACCCCTTCTCTAGATTTAAAACTGGTGTACAACGGGCCGACCCCCCCTAAAAAACTAAAGGGGGTACGAGCCCCCTCCCCCTGGACCCCCTCCTAGCTTTCAAAGGGCTTAGGGTAGCCAAAGGGTAGCCACCCCTTAGCTTGCCGGTCCATGCTCATGTATGCCTGCCCCCTCCTTTCCCACCTATGCGTGTAAGGCGTACCCTGAATATTATTTCAAGGGGGGAGGGCCGAGGGGAGATGAATTTTATTTAAAGCAGGGGGAGTTTTTCCATTAAATTTAAAGTCTCTCATTCAAAAAAGCCGGCGGTGCCAACCATTTTCGGTCCCTGCCTACTGTACTTTATTAATTTTAAGTGCAAATATAATATAAAAAACGTAACAAATTGAGCAAAACGTCGGCAAACAAATTAAGCATCAATTAAGTTTAGTCAACTTTTAAAGTTTAATTACTTGAAGTTTATTGTGCAGCAATGGATCACCGAGGGGTACTGTGTGGCCTCCTGAAGGGCTATATACCTCTCCTCCCCACCCAAGACCCATTTATGACCCCCCTCCATACATGAGCATGGACCGGCAAGCTAGGGGGGTAGGTGGCTAACTGGACCTTTGAAGGCTAGGAGGGTGGGGGGGGGTTAGTTAGTTAGCATAGCCAGTGTCCTCCGGTTATTTCTTCCAGAAATGCTGCTGCCTTTGCGGGTTGAAACCATAGGTCTTCTACTTTTATTGTGGTAGGATTTTTGGTGCAGTTGAAAAGGTGGTTGACATCATCATGAGGTTTCTGGTGGGGGGGGGGAGGGTCCGGCGTTCCAGGCCCATGGAGGTCCCCACCCCCTAATAAAGTCACATAAAATCATTTATATAATTTTTCTAGCACCAATAATATAGAATTTTACATACTAAAATAAGCTATTTATGTATAAAAGGGTACAAAAGTACTGTTTTTTACTACAAAACCGTGTTTTGTAGTAAATTTTGACCTAAATTTATACCCAAAATTAGGCTCGGAAGGGGGGGGGGGGAGGGGGTCGATTTAGAATTCCAGAGGGGGGGGGGGTAGAGTGTCGAAATTTGATAATTTTGGGGGGAGGGGGGGGGGGGGGGCTTGTTAGCCTAATATACATTTCTAGGGAGGATCCGAAATTTTGAGGCTAAGGGGATCTTACCCTACTCCCCTTTATGCTCATGTATGCCTCCCCCTTAAACCTTTGGTTAAACCACCCTCCTTGGAACTATATACTGTTTTTGACCCTCCCCCCAAACAACTATACACCCAAACAAATATTTTAATTTAATTGTTTTTTAAGCCTAAGCAAGCCTTTGAATTAAGCTTATGAACTTTATTAGTGTGTTTAAAGGGTTAAAACTTGAAGAATACGGTAGTTATGTTGAAAACGTATTATTTTTATGCAAACATTATTTCCCCCTCTCAAAGACCGTTCTGACCGCCGTAGACCACAGTTTTTTACACCCTAGGGTATGGCCGTCCTAAATAAAAAATTCCAACAACCTACTCCACCGTAAAACCGCCTTCTCCAGTTGCTAGAGGTCGGCGTTCCATGTGTGCAGCAAGACTTAAAATCATTTCAAAATATTCTAGGCTTTAATTAGAGGACAAAAAAGACTCCGTAAATATATTTCAAACTTTACGTTTACGTTGGGATTCTCTGGTAAATTTTTTGAAAATGGAAACGCCTTGGAAAACGAGGGAGATCGAGCTTTAGCAGGTTAGTCTGTCTAATTTTTGCTCTTTATTGTTTAATATTTCGTCAAAAAATAATAAAGAACGAGAAAACATATTTATATGGCCGTTTTTTTTTAAAAAACATAAAACGCTGAAATTTATTATGAGTAAACATAAACGACCGGTATTTGTCCGGTGAAGTTAGAGAATTTCGTCGGTACTACGGCAAAATGAGCCACTTTCATTATAAAATACACGTGACTGTGACTCATTCTGTAGTTAATATGGCTATATTTTAAATTTTAAATGAGTCACAGGCACATATATTTCATACGAATTGTGGCTCATTTTGCCGTAGTAACGACGATTTACAAAACTTCAAATTTGTACCTTCTACTAACTAAGGCAAAGCTCTTATGACGTTAAATGTAAGATCAAAATCAGGCGGCGAACTTAAAATCCTTTAGCTAAGTCCTCGGAATCGGTGAACACTGCGCGCAGTGAACACTAGCGGTAAAGGTTGCCAACATCGTTATCAATGTTAGACGAAGAGTCTCAACCATGGGGGTGAAATTTTTTCGCCCCTCCTGGCGCCTAAGCGCCTGCCTTTTGTATAATCTGCATAGGGGAGATAAGTTTCAGATAATGCAACAACAACAACAAAATAACTAACTAAGCGCTCAGAATAATCTTCAAGAAGAAATGTAAGCTATTACTGTCCTGTGGTGGCTGGATCCATTGGTCCATACCATATTGTAAAGCTGAATATTTTAGGTTATTTTATACTGACTTTTTATACTGACTAATTTTTATACTGACTCACAATCCAAACGACGTTTTATATAAAAAAAATTCATAGATCTAATTCAATTTATTGTTATAAATATATTTTCACGTTAGTAAATCGTCATTACTTTTGTACGTTTTTATACAAGTCGATGAGCCCGACAAAACTTTTATTAAACTTTTACCCCTAGTTCTAAATAAATCTAATCTCCACCAAACACAAGCGCAAACAGAGGACAATCTATAATTTTCTACGGATATAAGGTTAATGTGCTGAATATTGAGGCTTAGATAGAAAGTATAGTTGTGTGGCGGTAAAACCCATCTAAACCCCTAGCTTTTTTTACAAAAATTTTGAATAAAATTTTCAATTTAATCTGCAAAACTTTGTATATTGGATTGGGTTATTATGATTAAAATGTTTTTTTAGCGGCAGCAAGTAGATTTATGTGGTTCCCTCACATGTGGAAACATAACCACATACAAAAGTACAGCAACATTAGCAACATTGAAATTCTCATGGCCAACAATAAAATATTTGCGGAGGTGAGGGTAGCCATCATTATCCAAATTAATTAAAGAATTTTTCAAAATTTTCAATTATTAGGTGCTCCTCAAACGATTATTAGAAATACTTTTTAAAATGGTCAGTTTTTAATAAAATACAATTTTTTTTGTTAATTAATTTAAAAATAGCAAATATTTGTCGTAACCTAAGAGTCTTGTAGAAATTATGCTAAAAAAGAAAAAGATTTTGAAAAATTCTCTAATTAAAAATATTAAAAATTTCCGTAATATATTTTACCTGTATTTTTTATATTTTAAGGCAATTCAAGCACGTTTTTATGGTTTCCACACTTTTGGTCCCATACACAAAGTGTTTTGTACCCTTTTTTGGGACATACGCTTATTAAACGACTCTCTCAGGATATGAAACGAAACAGGGCTTTTTCTAAGGTGGTGGTGAGATTGCACGGTGTGCTGTGGAAAAATTGAAAATTTATTGTTAGTCAGCTAACACTATTTAACACTAGTTACAGTTAGCTAACTTTTAACTAACAAACAATGCATTTATAAAACTAATACTAGTAAAATATTATAATAAAATAACCTTAATTTTTATGCAATGAAATTGACTAACATTTTTTTGTTTTAGATAATTACTAATCTACTAATAATTGTAATCAAAATTAAAGACATTAATTTTATCTGACTAAAAAAATATAAAAAGCTTTTTACTTTTAAACAAGTAAAGCACTACCTAATAAAATACGTTTAAAAAAACTAAACATATGGGCTTTTTAAAAGCGTCAAATATAAATATATAAGGGCTCTAGCAATTCGCTGCTATCTACCCTAAAAATTATGGGCCGCCGTAGTAAGCCGTCAAAAACTATTGTAAAAATACCCTTTTAATGCGATTTTTAGTTTTAAAAAATTATATCGTTTAAATTTTAATAATCAGACTGCGATGTAAACTTCGTAATTTTTTTGCTAGTTAAAAATGTTTAGTGAGCCGTGGGGTGCAACCATAGGTGGGCAGCCTCTCGGATTTTGGGGGTATAGGGGGGGGGGGGTCAAATTTTAGGGGGGGTGTCCAGCAAGACCCAAATTTTGAGGGGGGGTGTACCCAATATTTCCGCGCTGCCTTAAAATGAGCTTAAAACGCGTAAAAAAACGTAAAACAAGCTTATAAATGCTTTAAAACTGTGTAAGATTAAAATAAGACCTTATTGCAACTTATAAATTTTATTTTTTAAATTCTTTTAATAATAATGTGCAGAGGCGCAGTCAGGATTTCATTTCAGGGGCGTCGGTCTGGGGGGAGGGAGAAAAAAGTGTTGTCAAAGCGGCGCGAAGCGCCACTGCCTGCACCGGGTAGCGGCGCCAGCGACACGAAGCGTCGGTCGGGGTGGCTATGGGTGTCCCCCCAGCTGCCGGAGGCAAAAATTTTTTAAAATATACTAAAAACAGCTTAAAAATCGTCCCCTGATGATCGCGTGAACATACATTTTACTTTTGTTTTTTTTTGCCTAATTTCTACATAATTTTGTGATTTTAAAAATTTAGTCAGGGGGGTTCAGGGGGAGAGCAATGCCCCCCGGAGGAGAAAATTTATAATTTGAGGCGCTAAAATACACTAGAAATTTTAATTCCAAATGATACTAATTACAAAATTTAAGGTTTTTTATAGCTTTACTATACATTTATAACATGTGTTTAAAACGTTAAAAAAAGGATAATAGTGTTTATAGTAGTTTTATTAAACATGTATGCCTTAACTACTGAATGGGATAATCGATTTGCAATTGAAAAACTAAGATAAATTGCCAATTTAAACTGCCCGCGTAGCGGGGAAATTTAAACTGCCCACGTAGAGGGGGAATTTAAAGGTAATAAAAGGTAATGAACGGGGAAATAAGGTAAGAAACACTCCGCGCGAAGCGCGGAAAAATTTTTTAGTCCTTTTATAACACTTAAAAATTTTTCTTTGGGAGGCGAATTTGGGGGGGGGGTGTCCCCGACTACCTCAAATTTAAGGGGGGGTGTCAGCAAAATCCGAAATTTTGGGGGGGGGGGTGTGACCCCCCCAACCCCCCCCCCTGCCCACCTATGGGTGCAACCCTGAAGGCATGTTTTTAAAACCCCCGCCAGTTGAAACGTGTTTAATACCTTCATTATTGTTATTGTTTTGCTGGTGATTTATTTACCCTGATTTAAATGCCAGCCCTAAAAGCAATCGCTTAAGGATCCGCTCGTATATACCATCCTGTAATTGTTGGATCGCACGCGACGATCCCCAGCCAAAACCTGGATCTAATATAAAAATGTTTTTAGGCGTACAAACTTCCAGTTAATTACGAGTACGCCGTTTCCCCGCATCACGCGGGAGTGTATCCGGTCCACGAGCCCCTGTACACGGCCTGGAAACGGATTTGGAAAATAAAAGTGCGTTTAATTTAGAAAATTATAAACTGCCACGGGCAACCGCCACGCCAAGATTAATAGAGGAGAGGACGGGTATTTTTCAAAATTCAACATTTAAGCAGTTTTGCAAGAGAAAAATATTTTTCAAAACGGCGTTTTTATTTTTATTACTTTACTTTAAGGATTTTAACTTAGAAAAGCAGGAGTTTTGTTAAGAATTTTTATTCGTCGTTGGGATTTTAATAAAAACTCCTTAACCTTATACGGTTTTTTAGTGTGACAACATTACATTGATTGATATTAAAAACAAAATAAAAGAAGCGCATCTAGATTATTGCACAGATACTTTGAATTGCTAAATTTAAACAAGAAAAATGTTTAATGCATTTTCTTAGCTTCAATTGCTTCTTCAAAGTGTAAAATTATTTTTGGATACAAGTTTGTATTATTGTATTAAATTAATTTCTGCAAAACTATAATCAAAAATAAAAAAAAGTAATACAGTAGAGTAGAGTCAGCGTTACCTTTTTATGGTCAAAAGCTTATTAATTTTTTAGGTTACCTCTACCGAAGAATATCCTCATTTTAGACCGGCGTCTCTTCGTAGAGGTTTTATGTATAGAGATATTGCGGTAAGTCCGGTTTTTTATAAATTTTTTATAACCACTATTACAACTATAGTTATATAGGTGGAGTTGACAGATGAAGAAATAAATAATAGTCGAGTAAAACTATGGACAGAATTAAATTGAGCAATGGAAACAGATTCATAACATACTGATTTGCTAATAATTAATTTTGAAATAAAATTTGAAATTGCTTCAAATTTGCGAAGTCCAATGTTACGCTTTTTTTCATTGCTTATCATAAAAAAAATTTAAAAAAATTTTTCTCTTTAGTCTAATCTCTATTTTTTGTATAATTTTTCAAAATTATATTTTTCAATTATTCTATAAATTTTATAATAATGCATTAAAATATAATCTCTATATTTACCTTTCTTTAAAAAAATTCCCATCAATATATTCTTATTAAAAGTCACATAACCTTTTTTTCTATCTTATATTAGTGAAAAAACTTTTTATCACAAGAAAGACAGACACGTAGGCAGACCCGTGCACTGCCCACCCCCGGGGGTTTTATTGGGAGGGGGACAATTCCAAAACGGGGGGGCACAGGGGGCAACTTTTTTGAAACGGTGGGGGCAATAAAACGGGGCGGAAAGCAGGGGAGATAGAAAAAAAGAGAAAAAAAAGAAGGAAAAAGAGACAAAAAGCAAAAAATAAGGTAAAAATAGGTCTAAAATGGCTTAAAATACATTGAAATAAGATAAAAATTGCAAAAAATTTCGCGTAGATGTTGTCATAATAGACAAAAAATGGTGTCATAATTTTTGGGTATTTTGTTATTTTCCCGCGGGGGGGGGGGCAAATCCTCCAATAAAGCGGGGGGCATTTTCAGACCCTGCACAGGTCTGCGCAAGTTTTATAATAAACCATTTCGAAATAATAAAAAAATGTTTATGTTAGGTTTTGCCGCGACAAACGTGTGGTCTTTTCACTCACACGGTTTTCTTACGCCTGTACCCTGGAGGAAAAGAACGCCTTGATGAGAACGCCGAGGGTGGAGAATTATTTAACACTTTCCTGCTGAATCCTGTAAGTATTCTAGAATTTTTTAGACTTGGTTTCATAGATGAACACGGTCACCGAAGCTAGGGGGGTTGTTTACCCCGGGTAAACAACATTTCAAAATCTAGGGGGGGTTGTCGAACCCCCCCAGCTTTCTAGGGGGTGGAAGATTTTGAAACCTAGAGGGGGGTCAGGTGGGGTCCAATGTCCGAAGCAAAATACTTTTAAACCATTAAAGGTTTAATCATAGTTTTTTATGAGATAATACTACATTTTATTGAATAAAAAGCGATATTCTGGTATAAAAAGGGTGTAAAAACATGAATTTGTGTTAAAAATTCACGTTTTTGGAAGAAAATTTAGTATAAAAAAAGTAATTAAAATTTTTTCGAGAGGAGAAGGGGGGGAGGTCAGATTACAAAATCTAGAGTGGGGTCAGGGGTAAAAAATTCGAAAATTTGGGGGAGGGGTGGGAAGCCTGGATTTTTTTCTAGGGAGGGGGCCAAAATTTTGAGGCTAAGGAGGGTGGACCCCACCCTACCCGCTACCCCCCTTGTTCATCTTCTATGATTTTCGTTAAAACCGCATTTTTAGTTTTTTTTGGTATCGTCGTTATTGCGAAATAAAGAGTCACAATTATAGGTGTTTTGGAGGGAGGACAGAGGTGTCCACTCCCCCTAGAGCCGAAATTTCGGATCCCCCATAGAAAAAATGCCTGGGCCCGCCGCCTCCCCCCAAAACTCGAGAGCGGTCCGGTCTGACCCCCCCTACGACGCTGACCCCCCACCCCCCTGGCCCCTACTCGACCAATTTAAAAGTATATTTTTTTATTTACGGTCAAAAACACGGTTTTTTAGTTAAAAATAGTGTATAAATACACTTTTTAGACCTAAATAGGCTGTTTTAGCATATAAGATTGAATATTAGACCTAAAACACTTAATTTACTGATTTAAAAAAAAGTTTGTTAAAAAATCGGACCTCCCTGAACCTGAACGCCCTCTAAATTTAAAATCTCGCACCCCGAGTCGACCCCCCTAAAAAGTAAGAGGGGGGTCCGAAAAAATGGACCCCCCTAGCGGACCTGACCAAAAACATCTATGGTCACAGTAAGCAGACCTGTGCACGGTCTGAAAATGCCCCCCGTTTTATTGGAGGATTTGCCCCCCCCCGTTTTATTGCCCCCCCCCGCCAAAAATGAAAAAGTACCCTAAAAATATGACGCCATTTTTGACCAATGACGCCATCATCGCGAATTTTTTGCAGTTTTTAGCCTATTTCAATGTATTTTAAACCATTTTAGACCTAATTTTACCTTATTTTCTTTTTTTTCACTTTTTTCCTTTTCTCTTCTTTTTTTCTCCTTTTTTTCTTTTTTTTTCTTTTTCCCCTGCTTACCCCTCAGTTTTATTCCCCCCCCCCCGTTTCAAAAAAGTTGCCCCCCGTGCCCCCCCATTTTTGAATTGCCCCCCCCATTATAACCCCGGGGGGGCAGTGCACAGGTCTGCAGTAAGTATAAAATCAACGCGACTTTCACTCATTAGTAGTCATTATATTCAGACCTGTGCACTGCCCCCGGGTTTTATTGGGGGGGGGCAATATTAAAACGGGGAAGGGCAGGGGGGCAACTTTTTTGAAACGAGAGGGGCAATAAAACGGGGGAGGGCAATCAGGGGGAAAGAAAAAAAAGGAAAAAAGTAAAAATAAGGTAAAAATAGGTATAAAATGGCTTAAAATGCATTGAAATCGGCTAAAAACTGCAAAAAATTCGCGATGATGGCGTCATCATAGGTCAAAAGTGGCGTCATAATTTTTGGATACTTTTTCATTTTTGGCCGAGGGGACAGTAAAACGGGGGGGGGCAAATTCTCCAATAAACCAGGGGGCATTTCCAGACCGTACACAGGTCTGTTATATTTATTTTATCTCTATGTTAAGAAATAAAAAGTCATAATTGCTTGTATTATATGACAATTCTCACTCATTGTTCCATGCTAACGACGATAATTGTCCTTTAAATTTGATTCACAGATGTTATACGTATCCCATCCTACCTATGGGTACACCATACCGTTATACGTATCACCTATGCTATACATACAAACTAACAAAATACGCATACGTATGCATTTTGACTGTATCCAATCCACACATATCCGTATAATTTGTTCTATTTTTCTCATTCTTTTTTATTGTTAGTTTTGATTCTTGCTAATACGTTATTTTTGTTTTGTGTTAGTTTCTTGTGTTCATGACGCACTCCACCAACTACGCCCACGACCGTTTGGCGCTGTACACCTTCGAAACGGCTTTCCGCTTCTTGGCCTGCTGGACGAATTTGGAGTTGAGATTTGTGGCTCCGACAGAAATGGCCCGCCTTTACTTTGCAGCCTACCCGGAGGAACGAGATCCCGTCTGGGGGGTAACTTTTGCCTTTTTTAAATTTTTGAAAAAATAAATTTTAAGTCCTAAGAGAAAACGCTGTTTTGTTGAAATGTATAAAAGGATCTGTTTTTTTTTCTTTTTTTAAAAAGAATGCGAAACACGTCCAACGATTACGAAAAGATTTGACAAAGTCGTTATAGTTTAAAGACTCAGTAAGGTTTGGTATAATCAAGAATATATAACACAAGAGAATGTCCGACTGTACACTAAATTTTTGACCAAAACTTTGCAAGAAAAGTCGCACTTTCAAATCCGTGTGCGACTTTTCTCGCAAAAATCTGCCATTTTCTGCTAGTTTTTCCGCGCTGCGATTTTTAACACAGTGTTAGTTTTGTTGCAGTGACTGCGATTTTTTTTTGCACTCAATATATTGCTTTATTCGCACTGCGATTATTTTAGCACTGCGAGTCTAGCTGTACAAAAAAAACTAAGCGACGCAAAAATTTTGTGTTTAAATGAGTAAAAGTCGTTGTTTTAACGGTAAGATGTAAAAACTTTTTAGTTTTAATAGCAGAAAATGGTGGATTTTTGCTACAAAAGTCGCACAAACGTTTGCAAGTGCGTTTTTTCTAGCAAAATGTTGGTCAAAAATTTAGTGTACAGTCAAACATTCTCTTGGGTTATATATTCTTGTTATAATTAATCTTCCTTAATATGCCAGAATGAGTTAGAATAATCAACAAATAACTCTAAATATTTTTGTCTTTTGAAAAGCACAGTTTTAATCTATTATTATAATGAGTCATAATCATGTTAATATTTTACTAACTGTAACTCTTTATGTCGCAGTAACACCGTAATAAAAAAACGAAGCATTTGATTTTATAATAGCTAGTTTTATTGGCATTTTAATCTTTTCTTCCCTTTAGAATATAACACTACTGGGCAATAACAATTTGCAAAACAAGAACAAAAATCGCAACCCTGTAAAACTAAAAAATATAAAATAAATAAACTAAATGAAAAAATGTTTATAAAAACTCTACTTTCAGAATCCGTGCTTGGATAAAAAGCATTTGGCCATCTGGTCTACCGAGAAATCTTGTCACAGTCTACCGCAAATTCTTATTTTAGGTCCTCAGAAAACGGGTAAAATTATTACGTTTTTACATCTTTATACTTGCTACATACAAGCTTGTTTTGTAAAAAAATTATACACAGAAAACCTCCTTTTACATAATAAACCTTTTAAATCATAAACATTTTTTATAATAATACACTAAAAAACAAATAAACAGACTTAAAAAGAATTTTCCGTTTCGTATTTGATTAAAGATAAAATCTTCATAATTTATTAAAGATAAAATCGTCATCTTCATAAAATGCTTAATAATTTTTAAGGCTTTTATTATACGTATCCCTGGTCTTTTATTAGGTACTACTGCTCTGTACAGCTTTCTTAAAAGTCATCCGTCCATCGAAAGCAACATAGATAGCAAAAAAACCTTTGAAGAGATTCAATTTTTTAATGGGAGGAATTACCGAAACGGGTTGGATTGGTACATTTTGTTATTCGTTATTTTTTTAACTTTTATTGGTAATTCAGAAAATATTTATAATGAAATGTTGGGTAATTATTTCATCATTAAAATACTTGTTGCTTGATGTTTATGGTATTCACAATATTATGTATCACTATAAAAGTTCTCAAAGGAAGAGAATGATTTATTCTAGTCTATTTTTTTGATTTATATTAGAGGTGTTTTGTTTATGTTCACAAATTGTTTTTTGCATCTATATTCTGTATAGATGTAATATTATATAAATTTCCCCAAAGCTACATCTTTTTGTAATTAATTGTTAATAACAAAGGACAAATTGTTACGGCTAATAGATTTAATGTTAAGTATAAACTTAAACATTTAAATCTTAAATCAAATTAAAAAGCAATAATGTTAATAGTAAATTAACTTATAATTTACTTTTACACTTTAGGGTAGAATTTAGTTTAAAAAACTTTTTTAAGTTGAACAAAATTCTAGGTATATGGAGTTTTTCGAATTTAAAGAAAACTACAATCGGAGCCAAAACAGTTTTCCGCTATTTTTTGAGAAGAGCGCCACCTATTTCGACTCGGAATTAGCGCCTAAACGAGTTAAAGCGTTGATTCCTCAAGCGAAGCTTATTGTGATATTGCTTAGCCCCGTTAAAAGAGCTTACAGCTGGTATCAGGTATGCGCCTAAAGTAGTGTTGTACACTGAATATAACCAGACTAAAATAAACAATAACAAAGATATAACATAAGTCTTGTATGAAAATAACAATAGTCAGTGTTCATAGATGAACACGGTCAAAAAGCTAAGGGGGGGGTGTTTACCCCGGGTAAAATTTAGGAAGGGGTCCTAGGGGGGGTCGACCCCCCTAGCTTTTTAGGGGGGGTCGACCCGGTGGGGTCCGGTGTCCAAAGCAAAACAGTTTTAAACCATAATAACTTTAATAATAGTTCTTTTTATAGGATAATAGTACATTTTATTGAATAAAAAGCGATATTTAGGTATAAAAAGGGTGTAAAAACATGAATTTTTGTTAAAAATTCACGTTTTTGCAAGAAAAATTAGTATAAAAAAAGTACTTAAAATTTTCTTGAGAGGGGAGGGGGAGGGGTCAGATTTCAAAATCTAGTAGGGGGTCAGGGGTAAAAAATTCGAAAATTTGGGGGGAGGGGGCCCCTCTGGATTTTTTTCTAGGGGGAGCCCAAAATTTCGAGGCTAGGGGGGTGAACCCCACCCTACCCCCCCTTGTTCATCTATGTCAGTGTTACTAAAAAGCAACAAAACGTGAGATGTTCGACGTGATTTATTATTTAAAAATGTTGTTTGAAAATTTTTAATTAAAAATCACTCGGAAAATATTCACTATACTCATAGATGTTTTTTGGGGGAGAGGAGTATTATCTCCCCCCCCCTAGAGCCAAAATTTCCAACCATCCCTAGAAAAAATCCAGGGGCCCCCTACGCCTTCCCTCCCCAAAGCTCGAGAGCGGTCCGGCCTGACTCCCCCCTAGCGAGGTTGAGACTCCTCATAGGTGAGAAACGGGGGGGGCAGGGTGGGGTCCACCCCTCCCCTAGCCTCGAAATTTTGGGACCCTCCAGACGAAAATTTAGGGGGCCCCTCCCCCCAAATTTCCGAATTTTTCCCCCTAACCCCGCTCTGGAATTGAAATCTGACCCCCCTTCCTTCTCGGAAAAATTTTAGGTACTTTTTTATACTAAATTTTCTTCCAAAAACGTGAATTTTTAACACATATTCATGTTTTTACACCCTTTTTACACCAGAATATCGCTTTTTATTCAATAAAATGTTGTATTATCCTATAAAAAGAACAATTATTAAAGTTATTATGGTTTAAAACTGTTTTGCTTTGAACACCGGACTCCACCTCATCCTTCTATAGATTTCAAAATTTCGCACCCCAGGTCGACCCCCCTAAAAAACTAGGGGGTTCCGGACCCCCCTGGGACCCCACTCCTAAAATTCAAAATTTGATTTACTCCGGGTAACTGCCCCCCCTAGCTGCCGGGACCGTTCTCACCTATGCCCCTCCCCTCCCCCATCCCGACCAATTTAGAAGTATAATTTTTTATTTACTGTCAAAAACACGGTTTTTAAGTTAAAACAGTGTTTAAATACACTTTTTAGGCCTAAATAGGCTGTTTTAGTATATAAAATTCAATATTAAGCCTAAAACACTTAAATTATTGATTTAAAAAAACTTTGTTAAAAAATCGGACCCCCCTGAACCCCCCCCCTTAAATTTGAAATCTCGCACCAGGGGTCGACCCTCCCCCTAAAAAGCCAGGGAAGTCCGAAACCCTCTGGAACCCCCCAAAAAATTTTGACGTTCTTGACATCTATGACATGACATCTTGACATTTTTAAACATCTATGACTATACTCAGTGGCGGGCTCAGAATTTCATTTCAAGGGAGGCGGTCTGGGGGGGGGGGTAAATACTAATCCTGTGAAGAGGGATCTGGGGGCGGCAGACCGCCCAAATATGGGGGGTCTGGGAGAGAGGCGAGAGCCCCACAGCGGGGTCAAGGGGCAGAGCCCCTTGTCAGGGCGGTCCGGGGTGCAGAATGCCCTCCGGGGGAAGAAAATTTTTAATTTAGGCGCTAAAATACAATAGAATTTTATTTCCAGATGATACTTATTACAAATTTTAAGGTTTTTTTTATAATGATACACATAGGTCACCGACCTTCGACGGCTCAGGGGGGGGGTCCACACCCCGGGGTGTTGAGGTTTTTGACCTCCAGGGGGGGCCACACCCCGGGGTGTTTTTTTTGAAAAAAAGCAGGGGGGGGGGTCACACCCCGGGTACCATTTTTTTGACCAAAATTGACAATTTTTGACAAAATTTGACCATTTTTTTAAGCTTTTTTTGGGTTGGTCTTGTTTGGGGGGGTGGACAAAAATGGGCCTTAGGGGGGGGGGTCAGGGGTTCAAGGGGTCGATGGGGGGGGGAGGGGTCAAAAATGGGCCTTAGGGGGGGGGATAGGTCTCAGAGGCCGTAGGGGGGGGTGACCCCCCCCAACACCCCCCCCCCGTCGGTGACCTATGATGATACATAATAAAACATGTGTTTAAACGTTAATAGAAGGATAATAGTGAGTAGTTTCTATTTTTAAACATATATGCGTTAATTACTGAACGGGATAATCGATTTAAATTCGAAAAACTAAGATAAATTGTCAACATAGGTGGGCGGGGGGGGGGGGGGGTTAAGACCCCAAATTTCAGATTTTGCACACCCCCCCCCTTAAATTTGGGGTACCCGGGGACACCCCCCCAAATTCGCCTCCGAGCAATACGTAACTGAACGAAATACAAG